>PVJC01013533.1:0-37836 GCA_004026665.1 Murina feae | reverse complement strand
GTGATCTGAGAAGATGCTTGATATGATTTCTATCTTCTTGAATTTGAAGAGACTTTGCCTGTGACCCAATATATGGTCTATCTTTGAGAATGACTCATGTGCATTTGAGAAGAATGTATATTCTGTGGCTTTGGAGTGAAGTGTTCTGAAGATGTCAATTAATTCCTTGTGACCTAGTGAGTCATTTAGGATTGATGTTTCTTTGCTGATTTTTTGTTTAGATGATTTTTCCAATAGTGATAGTGGGGTATGAAAGTCCCCTACTATGATTCTATTGCTGTTAATCTCTCCCTTGATATCCTCCAGAATTTTTTTTTATGTATTTGGGTGGTCCTATATTGGGTGCGTATATGTTTACCAGAGGTTTTTCTGCTTTTTGGATTGCTTCCTTTAGTATTATGAAGTGGCCTTTCTTATCTCTTTTTATGTCCTTCACTTTGAGATCTAATGTGTCTGATATAAGTGTTTATACCCCAGCTTTTTTTTTCATTACCTTTTGCCTGAAAAACCTTTTTCCATCCCTTCACCATCAGTCTGTGTGCGTCTATTTTTCTGATGTGGGTTTCCTGTAGACAGCAGATATATGAGTCATGTTTTCTTATCCATTCAGTTACCCTATGTCTTTTGAGTGGGGCATTTAATCCATTTACATTTAGAATTGTTATTGATAGATAATTGTTTGTTGTCATTTTTATTCTTTACCCCTGTGTTCCTTCTTCATTTCCTATTTTTTTTTCTTTTACAGCAGGCCCTTTAACATTTCTTGCAATGCTGGTTTCGTGGTAACACACTCCCTTAGTCCTTTTTTGACTGTGAAGCTCCCGATTTCACCCTCAATTTTGATTGCTAGCCTTGCTGGGTACAGCATTCTTGGCATCAGACACTTCATTTGCATGACTTTGTATATTTCATTCCATTAGTTTCTTGCCTGATGTGTTTCTTTTGAGAAATCTGTCGCTTGTCTGATGGAGGAAACTTTATGGATAACTTTCTGTCACTCTCTGGCCACTTTTAAAAATTTTCCTTTGTTGTTGGTGTTTGCCAATTTAATTATGATGTGCCTTGGCATTGGTGTTTTGGGGTTCCTTTTGTTTGGGTAGCTGTGAGCTTCTTGGATTTGTGTGGGTTTTTTCTTCCCTATATCAGGGAAGTTTTCTGTCATTATTTCTTCAAACAAGCTTTCTATTCCTTACTCAATTTCCTATCCTTCTGGCACCCCTATTACATGGATGTTGTTTCTTTTTGTGTTGTCCCAAAGTTCTCTTAGGCTCTCCTCATGCTTTTTAATTTTATTTTCTATAAGCTGCTCTGCTTGGGTATTTTTTCCTACCTTGTCTTCTAGCTCACTTATGCAGTCCTCTGCTTCTTCTAGTCTACTGTTGATGCTTTCTATTGAGTTCTTTATAGCAGTGATGTCATTTTTCATTTTTTCTTGGTTCTTCTTTATTTCCTCTTGGTTCTTACACATATTGTTGAATTTGTCTTTCATTCTTCTCAATCACCTTATGACCATTTCTCTGAATTCCTTCTCTGACAGGTTGCTTTCCTCCATTTCATTTATTTCTTTTTCTGATGATGCCTGTTTCTCTTTCATATGCAGGCTGTTTCTTTGTCTCCCCATGATCTGTCTTCTCCGGGTGTCTGGTTATGTAATTCTCTCTCTCCTTTACCTAGGCGAAATCTGACCTTTCCGTGAAGAGGTGCAGGGCTCGTCTGAGTCCATTTATTCGGGCTGCTTGGAGTCCGGTGTTCCTGAGTTTATAGCTGGTCCCTAGGTGCCATGTTTGCTGGGTCCCTGGATGTACACACTTCTGATAACAGCCACTTAAGATGGAAAGGTCTCTGCCACAGAGCCGGCTGTTCCTGGAGAGATTTCAGCAGCAGTGGAGGTTTCCCGGTTAGGGGAGCCTAATCAGGTGATCTCCAACAGTCCCCCAGCTGCAAACTGTCTCCCAGCTGGAACTCCTCTGCCAATTTGGGCTGGATGTTACTCATTTCAGCTACTCACCCTGTCCGTTCCAAGACAAGGCACAGGACATGTCTGTCTATACTGCCACCATTTTTTTGGTCTCCTTTATTTTATATCTCTGAAAATTTGTATTGGTGTTTTGATAGTGAATACATTGAATTGGTAGATTGATTTTGGACTATGTAAACATTTTTAACAATATCAATGCTTCTAATCCAAGGATACAATATAACCTTTTATTTATTTGTGTCACCTCTAAATTATTTTATGAACATCTTATAGTTTTCAGAGTACAGGTATTTCACCTCCTTGGTTAAATTTATTGCTAGGTACTTTAGTCTTTTTGATGGAATCATAAATTTTAAATAAAACAGTTTTCTTGATTCCTCTTGTTAGTATATAAAATGCAAATAATTTATATCAATAACATATCCTGCTACTTTACTATTTTTTAAATTCTAATAGTTTTTTATGGAACCTAAGCCTTTTCTATATATAGTAACATGCCATCTGTAAATAATGACACTTTTACTTCCTTCTATTAAATTGGATGCTTTTATTTTTTTCTTCTCTGATTACTGTGCCTACAACTTCTAATAATATGTTAAATAAAATGGTGATTATGGGCATCCTTATTTTATTCTTGATCTTTAAGGAAAAGCTTTCAACTTTTCTCATTGAGTATAATAGTTGTGGGTTTCTCATATATGGCCCTAATTATTTGAAGGTTTGCTCCCTTTATACCAGCAGTTCTCAACCATTTGGGAGTTGAGCAACCCTTTCACAGGGGTCATCTAAATACATCCTGCATATCAGATATTTACATTACGATTCATAACAGTAGCAAAATTATAGTTATGAAGTAGCAATGAAAATAATTTTATGGTTGGAGGTCACCACAACATGAGGAACTCTATTAAAGGGTCATGGCATTAGGAAGGTTGAGAACCATTGCTTTATACCCACTTTGATGAGATATTTTATGAAAAATAAATGTTGAGCCCTAACTGGTTTTGCTCAGTGGATAGAGTGTCAAGGGCATGTGCCTGGGTTTCAGGTATATCCTCAGTTGGGGGTGTGTAGAAGGCAGCTGACCAATGTTTCTCTCTCATTGATTTTTCTAGCTCTCTATCCCTCTCCCTTCCTTTCTGTAAAAAATCAATAAAATATATTTTAAAAATGTTGAATGTCAAATGTTTTTCTGTATCTATTGAGGTGATCATATGGTAATTATCTTTTTATGTATTTATGTGGTTTATCATGCTGATTAATTTGCAGACATAAAACCATTATTGCATTCCTGGAATAAATGTCATTTTAATACTGTGTATGATCCTTTCAATGTATTGATGAATTCAGTTTGCTAATATTTTGTTAAAATTTTTTTCACTTTTGTTCATCAAGATGTTGGCCTATAATTTTGTTTATTTTGTGTAGTGTCTTTGTCTGATTTTGGTTTCAGAGTAATACTTGGCCATTGGTCATGTAAGAATGGGTTTAGAAGCATTTATTTTTGTTCAATTTTTGGAATAGATTTAGTTATGAAGACATTGATTTTCGAAAATTTTCTATTGAGTTCAACTGTGAAGCCATCTCTCCTGGACTTGTGTTTGTTGAAAGTTTTAAAACTACTGATTCAATTTTGTTGCTCATAATCAGTTTGTTCTGATTGTTTTGTTTCTTGCTGATTCAGTCTTGCAAGATTGCACATTTACAGGAAATTATCCATTTCTTACTGGTTGTCCAATTAAATGGTGAATAATTATTCATAGTAATCTTTTATGATCCTTTGTATTTCTGTTGTGTTGATTGTAACTTCTTCCTATTTTTTTTTTTCTTTTGGCCCTCTCTATTTATTTCCTGATGAGTCCAGCTAAAAAATTTTAATTTTGTTAATCTTTTCAAAAACTATCTCTTAGTTTTATCTTTACAATTGTTCTCTAGCCTTTATATTATTTATTTTCATTCTTATATTTATCATTGCCTTGTTTCTTCTTTTCTATCCACTTCATATTTTCATTTATTAATTACATCTTTATTTGTAAAGTATTACATATGTACCCTTATTTCCGCCATTAACCCTTTCTAACTTGCCATCACCCCCAACCCCAGGCCTTTACCACCCTTTTGTCTGTGCCCATAAGTTATGCATATATGCATGCAATTCTTCCATTGATCTCTTTCCACCAACACACCCTCTCCCTCCTCCCTCTGAGATTCTCCAGTCTGTTCTATGCTTCCATGTCCTTGGATCTATTTTATTCATCAGTTTATTTTGTTCATCAGACTCCACATATGAGTGAGATCACGTGATACTTGTCTTTCTCTGAATGGTTTATTTCATTTAGCATAATTCTCTGCAGGTCCCTCCATGCTGTCTCAAAGGGTAGGAGATCCTTCTTGTTTTACTGCTGTATACTTTTCCATGTGTAAATGTACCACAGCTTTTTTTATCCACTATTCTACTGATGGGAACTTGGGCTGTCTCCATATCTTAGATTTTGTAAATTGTGTTGTTATGAACATAGGGGTGCATACATTTTTTTCTGATTGGTGCTTTGGGTTTGTTGAGATATATTACTAGAAGTGGGATCAGTGGGTCAAAAGGTAGTTCCATATTTAATTTTTTGAGGTAACTGCATACTGTTTTCCATACTGGCTGCGGCAGTCTGCATTTCCAACAGCATTGTACCAGGGTTCCTTTTTCTCCACATCCTCACCAGCACTTGTAATTTGTTGATTTGTTGATGTTAGTCATGCTGAGTGGTGTGAGGTGATTACTCATTGTTATTTCAATTTGCATCTCTCTGATTATCAGTGACTTTGAGCATTTTTTCATGTCTCTTGGCCATCTGAATGTCCACTTTTAAAAAGTGTCTATTTGGGTCCTCTGACCATTTTTGAATTGGATTTTTTGTATTCCTTTTGTTAGGTTATATGAGTTTCCCTCAGCCCTGTCCAATGGGGGACACTTTGGGGGATGTCCCACAGGGATTGGGCCTAAACCGGCAGTCAGACATCCCTTTCACAATCCTGGACTGCTGCCTCCTATTCGCTCACCTGCCTGCCTGCCTAGTTGCCCCTCACTGCTCTGTGTGCAGGCCTGATCACCCTTAACTTCCCTCCCCCCTGCTGACCTAGTTGCCCCTAACTTTCCCCTGCTGCCAGCCAGGTCATCCCCAATTCCCCCTCCCTGCTGGCCTGGTCAATCCTAACTGTCCCCCCTGCTAGCCTGGTCAACCCTTACTGCCTCCCTCTGCCAGCCTGGTCGCCCCTAACTGCCCCTCACTGCCTCTGTGTGCAGGCCTGATCACCCCTAACTTCTCTCCCCCTGCTGGCCTAGTTGCCCCTAATTGTCTCCTGCTGCCAGCCAGGTCATCTCCCCTCGCTGGACTGGTCAACCCTTACTGCCTCCCTCTGCCAGCCTGGTCGCTCCTAACTGCCCCCCCCACGCTGGTCTGGTGGCCCTCAACTGCCCCCCCCCCCCACTGCTGGCCTAGTCTCCCATATGGCCTGTTGTTCAGTTGTTTGGTCATCCCTCACTAACCCCTTTGCTGACCTGGTTCTAGGCAGTCATCTTGTGAGGGCATGAGGGTCAACTTGCATATTACCTCTTTATTATATAGGATAGTCCCACTTATTTATTTTCTCCTTAGTTTCCTTTGCCCTAGAAGATGTATCTGTAAATATATTGCTAGAAGAGATGTCTGAGATTTTGCTGCTTATGGTTTCTTCTAGGATTTTTATGGTTTTACGACTTACATTTAAGTATTTTATTCATTTTGAGTTTGTTCTTGTGTATGGTGTAGATTAGAGATCTAGTTTCACTTTTTGCATGTGTTTGCCCAGCTTTCCCAGCACCATTTATTGAAGAGACTATCTTGACTCCATTGTACGCTCTTGCCTCCTTTGTCAAATATTAATTGAGCATAATGGTTTGGGTTGACTTCTAGAGTCTCGGTTCTATTCCATTGAAATATTTTCCTGTTCTTGTGGCAGTACCAGGTTATTTTGATTACAGTGACTTTGCAGTATGGCTATGGCTATTCAAGGTCTTTTGGGTTCCATATAAATTTTGAAGTATTTGTTCTAGATCTGTGAAAAATAATACCATTTGAATTTTAATAGGGATTGCATTGAATGGGTAGATTACTTCAGGTAGTGTGGTCATTTTAATGATTTTCATTCTACCAATCTATGACCATGGTATATTCTTCCACTTGTTTATATCTTCCTCAGTCTCTATTTTCAATGTCCTATAGTTTTCTGAGTACAAGTCTTTTATCACCTTGGTTAAGTTTATTCCTAAGTATCTGATTTTTTTGTTGCAATGATAAATGGTATTATATGTTTAGTTTCTCTTTCTGAGAATTCATCAATGGAGTTTAAAACTGCCATCAATTTCTGGGTATTAATTTTGTATACTGCTACATTGCTAAATTCATTTATTAAATTGAGTATTTTTTAATGGAGTCTTTAGGATTTTCTATGTACAATACCATGTCATCTGCAAATAATGACAATTTTACTTCTTCCTTTCCAATTTGAATGCCTTTTATTTCTTCTTGTCTGATTATTGTGGCTAGGACTTCCAGTACTATGTTGAATAAGATTGGTGAATGCAGACATCTCTGTCTTGATACTGTTATTAGGATAAATAGTTTTAGTTTTTGCCCATGAAACATGATGTTCACTGTACATTTGTCATATATGGCCTTTATTATACTAGGAAATGATCACTTTATTTGCACTTTGCTGAGAGGTTTTATCAAAAATGGGCGTTTAATGCTTTTTTTGCATCTATTAGTGTGATCATGTGATTTTTGTCTTTCAATTTTTTATGTGATGTATCATGTTTATTGATTTGCAAATATTATACCAGCCTTGCATACTTGGAATAAATCCCACTTGAACATGGTGTATTATCTCTATAATACATTGCTTGATCAGATTTGCCAATATTTTAGCATCTATGTTCATCAGGGATATTGGCCTGTAATTCTCTTTTTTTGTAGTGTTTTTACCTGGTTTTGGAATTAAGATAATGCTAGCCTCATAAAAGAGCTTGGAAGTGTTCCTACCTCTTGGATTTTTTGGAATAGTTTGAGGACTGCAGGTATTACTTCTTCTTTTGAATGTTTGGTAAAACTCCCCTGTGATGCCGGGTGGACCAGTGCTTTTGTTTGCTGAGAGTTTCTTTTCTTACTGCTTCTATTGCATCATTTGTTATTGGCCTATTCAGGTTTTCTGACTCTTCCTGATCCAGTTTTGAGAGATTGTATTTTTCTAGGAATTTGTCCATTTCATACAGGTTGTCCAGCTTGTTGGCATAGTATTTTCTTCCAATCCTTTTTATTTCTGTGGTTACTTCTCTGCTTTCATTTCTGATTTTACTTATTTGGGTCCTCTCTCTTTGTTTCTTAATGAGTCTGGCTAATAGATCATCAATCTAATTTATCTTTTCTAAGAACCAGCTCTTGGTTTCACTGATCTTTTGTATTTTTTTAGACTCTATGTCATTTAGTTCTGCTCTAATCTATTATTTCATTCCTTCTACTTACTTTGGGCTATTCTTTTTGTTCCCTTTTGTAGGGTTAAATAGTTTGTTGTTGTTGTTGTTGTTATTATTATTATTTGCTTTTTGAGGTAGACATGTAGTGTTATGAACTTCCCTCTCTGTACTGCTTTTGCTGTGACCCAGAGATTTGGGGTTATTGTGTGTTCATTTTCCTTCATTTCCAATAAGTTTTTATTTATTTCTTGATCTCATTGGTAAACTACTCGTTATTTAAAAACATACTATTTAGCCTCCATGTATTTGAATGTTTTTGAGTCTTTTTACTGTAGTTGATTTCTAATTTAATTCCATTATGGTCTGAGAAGATGCTTGATATGATTTCAATCTTCTTGAAATTGTAGAGACTTGTTTTGTTTCCTAGCATGTGGTCAATCTTTTGAGAATGACCCATGTACAGTTGAGCAAAATATGTATTCTGCAGCTTTGGGTGACATGTTCTATAAATTTCAATTAAATCCATATGATCCAATATGTCATTGTTATTTTTTTGTCTTGAAGATCTATCTAGTGATGTTAACAGGGTGTTAAAGTTCCCTACTATACATGTATTGTTGTCAATTTCTCCCTTAAAGTAATCTAGACATTATTTTTACATATTTAGGTGCTCCTATATTGCGTGCATATATAATTACCAGGGTTATATACTTTTGTTGGATCTATGCTTTTAGTATTATGAAGTTACTTTTACTCTCTTTTGATTAACTTCATTTTATAGACTATTTTGTCAGATATGAGTATTACTACCCCTGTTTTTTTTATTTCTATTTGCCTGGAAAATAATTTTTCCATCCCTTCATGTTCATCCTGTGTGAGTCTTTTTTTTCTAAGGTGGGTCTCTTCTAGACAGCATATAATTGAGTCATGTTTTTTTTTAATCCATTCAGCAACCCTATGTATTTTGATTGGAGCTTTTAAGCCATTTACATTTAAGGATCTTATTGATAAGTACTTATTTATTGCCATTTTAATTCTGTATGCCCATGTTTCTCTTTATTTCTTCTCTTTATAACAGTTACTTTAACGTTTCTTGCTGGTTTGGTGGTGATAAACTCCTGCAGTCTCTATTCCTGGGAAATAATTTCACTAGATATTTTGAATGATATCCTTGTGGGATATGGTAATCTTGGTATCAGATCATTGCTATTTATTATCTTGCATATTTCATGCCAGTTTTTTCTGGCCTATAGAGTTTCTGCTGAGAAATCAGCCTTATGGGAGCTCCTTTGTAGGTAACAAATCATTTTCCTCTTGCTGCCTTTAAGATTCTTTCTTTGTCTTTAATTTTTGTCATTTTAATTATGATGTGATTGACTATGAGCCTGTTTGGGTTCTTGCTAGAAACTCTGTGCCTCCTGAACCTGTGTGATTTTATCCTTCACCAGGTTAGGGAAATTTTCTGCCATTATTTCTTCAAACATGTTCTCTATCCCTTGTTGGCTTTCTTCCCCTTCTGGCACACCTATTTTGTGAATATTTTACAGTTCATTTTGTCCCACAGCTCCCTTAAGCTTTCTTCATGTTTTCTAATTTTTTTTTTTATTTTTGCTTATCTGATTGAGCGATTTTTTATATCCTGTCTTCTAATTCACTTACCCGATCCTCAGCTTCCCCTAATCTGCTGTGTATTCCTTCAAATGTTTTCTTTATTAGTCTATGCCATTCTATATTTCTGACTTTTTTTATGTTTACTATATCTTTCCTCATGCTATTGAGCATTTTTATCATCATTATTTTGAACTCTACATCAGATAAATTTTTATCTCCATTTCATTTATTTCTTTTTATGGAGAATACTCCTGCTCTTTCATTTGGGGGTTGCTTTTTTGTCTCCCCACTTGGACGGCCTATCTGGGTTTATGTCTATGTATTAGGTAGATCTGCTGTGACTACCAATCACTAGTGCAGAACAGTATCAGACACTGTTTCTAATGGGCCCTGAGTACCCTGTTTGGAGCTATCATCAATCCACAGTTTGTAGTGCCTCTGCTGGGACTGGATTCCTTTGCAAAGGACCAAGATATGCTCCAGGAACTGCTCTTCATAATCCCAGGCCCAGAAGGAGATTAGGCAAAGACTAAAATTCTCCAGAGATCAGCCTCTACCAGCAGTCTGATTGTTGTCAGCCTTGATTGGCCTCAACTTATCGACCAAGAGTTATTTCAACAGGGTGTAGTGATTGTCTTTCCTTAAGGCCAAAACCAGCTTTATAGCAAAGGTCCATAAGAGACAGATGTCCTCCACAGCATTAAGAAATGACTCTGCACAGGAAACCAGGGTGGCTACCCTTCAAGCTCCATTCTCAGAGCCCCCAAACTTGGATTCTCCTCACACAGCTTCAATACACTCTGCCCTCCATTTGCCAGAGCCCAGGGTGAGTGGATGCACATGTAATTTTGTGTTTTGGCCCTTTAAGAAGGTGTCTGCATTTCTAGCTATCTCTGGTTGGTAAACAGAAACCTGCTGCTTTTCATATCCAGATGTTATGTTGGCACCTTTCTCAGTTCTGGATATCTAGGCATGGGAACCAAGTTTGGGGTTTAGACCTCAGAATTCTCAGTGGAAACCTTCCCCCTCTTAAGATCTTCAGCTACTGTCTGATGGAGCATGGCCAGCCCTTTTGTTTCTCTACCCCTTCCCACAAGTCTCTCTGAAGTTTCCACTTTCCATCCTTGGTTATCAGGTTTTTCTCCAGCTAGTTTTCAGTTGATATTTCAGGTATTTCTATATTTTAATTGTATTTCCAGTTTGGTGCCAGGAGAGTGCCAGTGTAGCTTCTATTTACTCCACCACCATTTTTAACTCCGCCTTCTTTCTTCTAAATTTGGGGTTTAATTTTTCTAATAACCTTAGGCACAAGTTTAGAATGTTTATTTAAATTCTCCTTTGTTTCTTGAGATCACTTTTATCACTATAAACTTCTGTCTTACAATTATTTATGAAACATTTCATAGATTTTACAATGTTGTGTTTCTACTTTCACTTGTCTCAAGGTGTGTTTTTTTAAAATGTCCTATTTGATTTCTTTATTGGCCCATGGGTTGTTAAATAGCATGTTGTTTAGCCTCCATGTGTTTGTATGTTATTGTTTTTTTTTTCAATTTTCTTATTTTTGATTGATTTTATTTTATTTATTTTATTTATTTTTAAATTTTGTTTTATTTCATACTGTTTTGGTTGGAAAAGTTGTTTAATATTATTTCAGTTTTAAATTTATTGTGACTTGTTTTGTGACCTACCATGTTATTTACTTTGCAGGGTGTTCCATGAACACTTGAAAATAAAGTATATTCTGCTGTCTTTTCCATGGAATGTTTTCTGCATATCTATGTCTATCTGATCTAATGTGTTGCTTAAGGCTAATATCTACCCTTATTTTTCTGTTCATTGATGTAAGTGGGGAGTTAAAGTTTCCTACTATTATTGTTTAACTGTCAATCTCTTCCTTTATGTCTTTTGTATTTAGGTGCTTCTATGTTGAATGCATAGATGTTTATAAGAGATGTTATATTCTCTTATTGAACTGAGCCCTTTGTTATTATATAATGTTATCCTTTTTCTCGTCACAGTCTTGTTTTAAAGTTTATTTTTTAAAATATATTTTATTGATTTTTTACAGTGAAGAAGGGAGAGGGACAGGAGTCAGAAACATCAATGAGAGAGAAACATTGATCAGCCACCTCCTGCACACCTCCTACTGGGGATGTGCCCACAACCAACATGCCTTTGACAGGAATTGAACCTGGGACCTTTTCAGTCTGCAGGCCTGGCACTCTATCCACTGAGCCAAACCAGTTAGAGCTAAAGTCTGTTTTTTGACAAAAGTATTGTTACCCCAAGTATCACTTTTTTCTGTTCGCATTAAATATCTTTGTCCATCCTTTCACTTTCAGTCTGTGTGTGTCTCTAGATCTGAAGTGATTCTTTTGTCAGGAACATATGTATGGATCTTCTACTTTTAATCTATTCAGGCACCTTATGTATTTACATTGAATTTATTAGGATAACATCTAATCTAATAAAAGAGTAATATGCAAATTAACCATCTCTCCAGGATGCCTAAGCCATGCCCACCATCCAAGCCACACCCACCAACCAATCAGAGCAGCTGCATGCAAATTAACCCAGCCAAGATGGAGGCCAACAGCCACAGAGCTAGAGTAAACAGCAGGCTTCCATTGCAACTGCCTGTTTAGGCTGGCTGAGTCTCTGCTCACGGTCACAATGTTTCAATTATAGAGGCCACAGAGCTGAAACAAACAGGAGGCTTCCTTACCTGTCTAGGCCTCAGCTCAAAGCAACAGTGTTTCAATTATAGAAGATAAATAAACCCAAGACACCTGATTCCAGCCAGCCTCACTGGGACATTGAGTAAGGTGACCAGATTTTAACATTGGTAAAGCAGGACACCATTGACCACTTGGCTGCCAAAAACCGTATATTCCCTTCCTGTTCTCCTGCCATTCCCTAGCTTATCGTTCATTCTTTCTAAAAATCATGGCTTTTTTAAAATGCCAAGGGATGTGGGACAAATTGTTAAAAATCAGGACTGTCCTGCCAAAAGCGGGAAGTCTGGTCACCTTAAGCTTGGGTCAATGGGAGCTGTGGGCAGCCTGAAAGCCTGAAAACGGCCCTCAGCCCCTCATCCAGGCTGGCCACACCCCAATGGGGTGAGGGTCCACCTGGGGGGCTTGGCCAGCCTGCAAACAGCCATCAGCCCCTCACCCAGGATGGCCATGCACTCCAGGAGGTGGACATCCCCTGGGGGGTCCCAGACTGTGAGAGGGCACAGACCGGGCTGAGGGACAAGTGCACAAATTTTTGTGCACCAGGCCCCTTGGTGGTTAATAAAATCCTATAATGCACATGGTATGTTTATTGCATTATGTGATCCCTACTCCAAGTCCCTACTCCTTCCATCACCATATATCCCTCCTATACCCTCTTCTACTTCCCACAACCACCTTTCCCTTTGATAATCACTATATATGGGATCTAATGAACAAAATAAACTAACAAAATAGGAACAGACTCATAGAGGACAGACTAACAGCTGTTAGAGAGGAATAAGGTTGCAAGGCTGGACGAAAAAGGTGAAGGGATTAAGCAAAAAACAAACATTATAGATATAGACAACCCTATGTCTTTTAATTGGAGCATTTATTCTATTTACATTTAAAATAATTATTGATAGGGAAAAGTAGCAATATGGCAGCAGAGTAGGTGGAAATTGCAATCACTTTCTCCCAGGATTATATCCGAGCAGCTGCTAACATATGAAACAATCTGAATGACCATCTGAAGACTAGTTGAACAGAAGTTATATAACTAAAGATTTACAGAGGAACCTGCATGGAGAACCACAGACAGGTCCAATCCCAGAGGGTGGTACTGCTCCAGCACACAGAGAAAAAATGGTCCTCCATTGATGTGAAAGAGTTTAGCCCCGGAACCCACATGTGGTGTGTAAAAATGCAGAGGAATATCATGGTTGAAGCGGTTCTCCTGAAAGAAGTGAGGGGTCTTAGCCCATGACACCCTATAGCCTAAAGTACCAGATATGTGAAAAGGATCACACATAATATCAGGCTGTGAAAATCAGCAGAAATTCTGTCTGCCCTGGTGATAAGGGAAACAGCTGTCTTGTAGGGCCAGTGCACAGAATCTCATTCACAGGAACTCATCCTGGGCTCTAGGAGAGCTGTTGGAGTGCACTAGAATCTTAAAGGGAGAAATTGAATAGTGTGGCTGTGGGGAGAGGACTGTAGTGACAACAGCAGCATCTCAGTGCCAATTTCTTCTCCCATGCCACCCATGGATGCCATCTTTCCTGGAGCAAACATACCCCTTCATAAAACATCAGCCTAGCAAGTGGAAAGAGCCCCTCCCTGCTGACTTCTGGAGTTACTGACCTGGGATTGCTCCTGGTTTTGGTGGGCTCAGGCCTGGATACACACTGCAGACCTTATTGAGGAGATCCTGAGGAGGTTCAGGCAGGCTTGAACAGAGACAGAATCACAGAAGAAGAGACTGAGTTGTGAGGTGGGAGGGGAGGGCCATTTTTTCTCTGTGTGCTGGAGCAGCACCACTACTCTGGGATTGGATCTGTCTTCACCTCTCTGTGGCATCAATCTGATGAGAAACACTGATTCCCCTCCTGCTGATTTCTGGAACTCCTACTTGTCATAGATCACTCCTGGTGGAGAGGTCTTGGGAGGACTTCTGCCCATGTCTGATGTGCATATCTTATCAAGGAGCTCTAAAGGAGATTTTAGAAGGCTTGAATAGTTCCAGAATCACACAGAAAGAGGAGAAGGCCATTTTGTCTTATGCAGCTGAGTGGTGCCTACATTCCTATACAGAGCCCTCTCTCACAAGGCCAAATCTTGGTCTGTTTTAACCTGGTTAACACTAATGGCCTCAACCTGATGATTTCCTGAGACTCCCACCCCACCAAAAATAAGTATACAGGTCCCAAAAGGTTGGTGGCTGGCCTTGGTGTACTCCAAGACTTTAGCTGAATGGCCTCATACTCAGCTCTGGCATTAATTTGAATCTGTTTCAACCTGATGAACACCATTCACACCTACCTGGTAACTCACTGAGAAACTATTGCATGTAAGTCACTCACCACCAGAGGCTTTTTCAGTGACTGAGCCTAATAGGCAGCTGCAAGGTTTTCCCTCTACTGTTGTGGGCAAATTGGTGTGTGTGGTCTATTTCTATGAAGCAGGGCACAACTTTGCAAGATCTCTGGTGGCACCTTCTAGGTGTTGGGAGGTAAGATACTATTTTTTAGTATCTCCAGTCCTCTTAAAATCACCTGCCATATACTGGTGGTTTGGGTGCTATTTAGATGGGATGCTGGTACTGCCTGAAGCCACCTCCCTGGTACTGGGGGAGGGGTACAACTTTGGAAGGGCTCCACTAGGTACTTATGAGTGGGGAACTACTTTGGTGGGGTTCATATGTTTGATAGCTACAGTGGAAATTTTGGATTGGGCAGGTACACAGTGAATTTATTCTTGTGTGAGGTGTAAGAAGGCAGTCTAATTTCATTTTCTGTATATATTTATGTAATTTTCCCAACACCATTTATTAAATAGACTATTTATAGTCCATAGCATGTTTTTGCCATCTTTGTCAAACACTAATAGGCTATAAATGTGTGGATTTATTTCTTGGCTCTCTATTCTGTTCTATTGATCTATATGTCTGTTTTTATGCAAGTACTGTGCTGTTTTTATTACTATGGCATTGTAGTATAGTTTGATATCAGGTAGGGTGATTCCACCAACTTTGTTATTCTTTCTCAAGATTACTGTTATTATTCAGGGACATTTGTAATTCCATACATATTATGAGACTTTTTTCCAATGAAAAGACTGAGTTTATTTATAGAGGACACAAGTATGTACATATATGTATATTAGTAAAGTTGCAACTTGCAATTCTATGGCAGGCAAAAAATAATCCACTGCCTAAATACTTTTGTGAATTTGAGAAAATAATTTTTTTTAATTCTTTATTATTGAGAATATTACATGTGTCTCCTACTCTCACATTGAACTCTCACAGCCTGGCCCTACCTCCCAGCACAGGACTTCACCCCATTATTGTCTGTGTCCATTGGTTATGCTTATATGCAAGCATACAAATCTTTTGGTTGATTTTTTAGCCCTCTGACCTCCACACCATCCCTGCACCCTATCTTGCTTAACTTCTAAAGTTTTAAGGTCTGTTTCATGCTTCTATGTCTCTGTATCTATTTTAGTTCATCAGGTTATGTTGTTCATTATATTCCACAAATGAGTGAGATTATGTGATACTGATCTTTCTCTGACTGGCTTAGCATAATGCTCTTCAGGTCCATCCATGGTGTTACAAATAGTAAAAGTTCTTCTTTTTTATAGCTTTGTAGTATGCCATTGTGTAATTGTGACACGGTTTTGTGTTTTTTTTTTTTATTCACTCATCTGCAGATGGACACTTAGGCTATTTTCAAATCTTAGCTATTGTAAATTGTGCAGTAATGAACATATGGGTGCATATATTCATTCTGACTGGTATTTCTGATTTCTTGTAATATATTCATAGGAGTGGAATTACTGGGTCAAATGGGAGTTCCATCTTTAATTTTTTTGAGAAAACTCCATACTGTTTTCCACATTGGCTGCACTGATTTGCATTACCACAAGCAATGTATGAGGGTTCCTTTTCTCCACATCCTCACCAGCACTTGTTGTTTGTTGATGATAGCTATTCTGATAGGTGTGAGATGGTACCTCATTGTCATTTTGATTTGCATCTCTTGGATAATTTGTGATGCTGAGCATTTGTCATAAGCCTATTGGCCTTCTGTATATGCACTTTTGAAAAATGTCTATGTCCTTTGCCCATTTTCTGATTGGAATGTGTAACTTCCTTTTGTTAAGTTGTCCGAGTTCCCTATACATTTTAGAGATAAAACCCTTATCAGATGTAAGATTTTTATGTTTTCCAGTCTTCAGTTTAAGTCTTTTATTCATTTTGAGTTTATTTTTGCGTATGGTATAAGTTGGTCCTCTAGTTTTATTTTTATGCATGTATCTATCTAATTTTCTCATCCCCATTTATTGAAGAGACTGTCTTGACTAAATTATATGCTCTTGCTTCCTTTGTCAAATATTAATTGAGCATAATGGCTTGGGTGGATTTCTGGTTCTTTCTTCTGTTACATTTATCTATATGTCCATTCTGGTACCAGTACCAGGCAGTTTTGAGAACAGTGGCTTTGTGATATAACTTGATATCTGGTATTGTGATCCCACCAACATTGTTCTTTCTCAAAATTGCTGTGGCTATTTAGGATCTTTTTATTTCATATACATTTTTAGAGAGTATGTTCTGGGTCTATGAAATACACTGTTGATGTTTTAATGGGGATTGCATTGAATCTATAGATTTCTTTGGATAGTATGGACATTTTAATGATGTTGATTCTACCAATTCATGAACACGGTATATTCTTCCACTTATTTCTATCTTCTGCTATCTCTTTTTTCAACACCCTGTAGTTTTCTGAGTATAGGTCTTTAACCTCCTTAGTTAAGATTATTCATAGGTATCTTAATTTTTTGTTGCAAACATAAGTGAGATTGTTTTTTAGTTCCTCTTTCTGTGAGTTAATTATTCATGTATAAGAATGATACAGATTTCTCTGTGGTAATTTTGTGTCCTGATCCATTGCTGAATTCATTGATTAAATCTAGTAGTTTTTTAAAATAAATAAATTTAGCGGTTTTTAGGTGGAATCTTTAGAGTTTTCCATGTACAATATCATGTAATCTGCAAATAATGACATTTTTATTACTTCTTTTCCAATTTGGATACCTTTTATTTCTTCTTCTTGTCTGATTACTATGGCTAACCTTTCCAAGACTATGTCAAACTGTAGTGGTGACAGTGGGTATCCTTCTCTTGCTCCTATTTTTAGAGAAAAAATTTTAATATTTGTCCATTGAATTTGATGTTGATTATAGGTTTTTCATATAAGGCTTTTATTATATTGAGGTATGACCCCTCTAGTACTACTTTGCTGAAAGTTTTTATAAAGAAAAAAAAGGTGTTGGTTTTTGTCAGATTCTTTTTCTGTATCAGTTGATGTGATAATGTATTTTTTTAATATTTCAGTTTGTTCATGTGATGTATCATGTTTATTGATTTGCAGATATTGTACCAGTCTTCATCCTGGGAATAAATCCCACTTGGTCATAGTGTATGATCTTTCTAATGTGGCGCTGGATGCAATTTGCTAATATTTTGTTGAGAATTTTAGCATCTATGTTCATAAGGGATATTACCCTGTAATTCACCTTTTTGTAGTGTCTTTATCTGGTTTGGGGATTAGGTTAGTGCTGGCTTCATAGAAAGAGCTTGAAAGTGTTCCTTCCTCTTAAATTTTTTGGAATAGACTGAAGAGGATAAGTGTTAATTCTTCTTTGAATGTTTGCTAAAACTCCCCCATGAAGTCATCCAGAGCAGGGCTTTTGTTTGCTGGAAGTTTTTCCTTACTGCTTCAATTTCATTACTAGTTATCAGCCTATTCAGGTTTTTTTTATTCTTCCTGATTGAGTTTTGGAAGACTGTATTTTTCTAGGTATATGTCCATTTTTTCTAGGTTGTCTGGGTTGTTGGAATAGAGTTGTTTGTAGTATTTTTTTTTTTTTACAATCCTTTGTATTTCTGTGGGGTCAGTTGTTACTTCACCTCTTTCATTTCTGGTTTTGTTTATTTAGGTCCTCTCTCTTTGTTTCTTGGTGAGCCTTGCTAGAGGTTCATCAATTTTTTTTTATGATTTCAAAGAATCAGCTCTTGGATCTATTGATCATTTATATTGTTTTTGTTGTTGGTGGTGGTTTGTTTGTTTTTTAGTCTCTATATCATTTATTTTCACTCTGATTTTTATTATTTCTTTGTTCTATTGTGATATTCTTGTTGATCTCTTTCCACTTTTTAAGTTGTAGAGTTAGATAACTTATTATTTTTGTTGTCTTTTGATGTAGGCTGGTAGTGCTATGAACTTCCCTCTGAGGACTGCTTTCACTATGTTCCATAGATTTTGGATTGCTGTATTTTCATTGTCATATTTTTCCAGGGTGTTTTTTATTTCTTCTTTAATCTCTTTGGTAACCTATTCATTGTTTAATAGCATTGTATTTAGCCTCCATGTGTTTGATTTTTAAATTGTTTTTATTGTAGTTTATGTCTAAGTTTATGTCATTGTGATCTCAGAAGATGCTTGATATTATTTCAATATTCTTGAATTTTTAGTCTTAGCCTGTGTCCTAATATATGGTCTATCTTTGTAAATTTCCCATATGCATGTGAGTATAATGTATATTCTGTGGCTTTGGGGTGAAATATGCTGAAGATGAGAATTAGTTCCCTCTGAGATAGTAGTGATTTAGGATTAACTGTTCCTTTGCTGATTTTGTTTCTAAAAGATTTATCCAATTATGTAAATTGGGTAGTAAAGTCCCCTACTATGATTGTATGTCTATCAGTCTCTCCCTTGATATCTTCCAGAAGTTGTTTTTTGTTTTTAAGTATTTGGGTGATTCTGTATTGGGCGTATATATGTTTAGCAGAGTTATATTCTCTTGTTGTATTGAGCCCTTTAGAATTATGAAGTGGCCCTCCTTATCTCTTGTTAAGGCCTTCACTTTGAGGCCTATTTTGTTGGATATAAGTCTATTTTGTCCATTTGCCTGAAAATTATTTTCCATCCCTTCACTTTCTGTGTAAGTCCTTTGTTCTAAGGCGCTCTTGTATACAACACATACATAAAAGGGTCATGTTTTCTTATCAATTCAGCTACCTTATGTCTTTTGATTGAAGTATTTATTCCATTTATATTTAATGTTATTATTGATAGGGACTTGTTTGTTGCCATTTTTATTCTTTATGCCTTTGTTCCTTCTTCCCTTTTTATTTCTTATTTTTATAACAGTCCATTTAGTATTTTTTACTTTGCTGCTTGGTGATCATAAACTCTCTTAGCTTTTATTGGTCTATGAAACTCTTAATTTCATCTTCAATTTTGAATGATAACCTTGTCAGATAGAGTATTCTTGGATTCTGTTCCTTGCTTTGCATCACTTTATACTTCATTCCATTTCCTTCTGGCCTGATGTGTTTCTGTTGAGAAATCATTTGATAGTCTAATGGGAGATCCTTTGTAAGTAGCTCTCTGTCTCTTCCTGGAAGCCTTTAAGATCCCTACTTTGTTGTTAACATTTGCCAATTAAAGTATGATGTGTCTTGGTGTCAGTCTTTTTGGGTTAATCTTGTTTGAGACTTTGTGTGCTTCTTGGATTAGTGTGACTCTTTTCTTCCCAAAGTCATGGAAGTTTTCTGTAATTATTTCTTCAAATAGGTTTTCTATTCCTTGTTCAGCTTCCTCTCCTCTGGCAGCCAATTATGTGGATGCTGTTGCATTTCTTGTTGTCCCAGAGCTCCCTTATACCCTCCTCTTGATTTTTAATTTTTTTCCCGGTTGTTACTCTGTTTGTTTTTTTTTAACCTTGTCTTCTAACTTGCTTGATTTGGTCCTCAGTGTCTTCTAGTCTACTGTTGAAATCTTCCATTGTGTTCTTTTTTGTGGTGATGTCATTTTTTATTTTCTCTTAATTCTTTTTTTATTTTTAATAAAAATGTTTTGTGTCACAGCAAAATTATGTATTTATAAGACTGTCAGAAAGAATAGGCTATCTCCAACATTATACAGTTAGTTTATGTAGACTCCAAAGGAAATATTTGTCACTTGAGAATGAAATCCACTGAAAGGTTCACAAGAAAAAATGTTTCACCCACAGAGTTAGTTTCTGGCAGACACTTCTAGAGCCTGTTGTTGGCTGATCCCAGGAATGTGTATAAAACAATGGCACCTTGTTGTTACTTTCATAGCATGTACTCTTGGAAACAGCTTACCCATCCTTGGGGTAAAATGTAGGTTCTTAGGTTTGCAGCTGTACTTGAGCCACTTTCTGGAATTCTTTAGTGTGGGTATTTGGGCACTGCATCTCACACCAGCTGATGGAAGCCATCTGGACACCTGACTCACTGTGGGCCACCACCACTCCTAGTTCATTCTTGGCAGTGGTCAGGAGGTAGTTGGACTGTGCATCACCTAAGAAGATCACTTTGGCCAAGACGATGTCCCCTGGGCAAAAAACTCATAAATTTCAACCTTGTCTTTTTCAGTAGCTTGGACATCTTCTTTGCAGATAGTTCCTCGAAAAGAGTTAAGTGGTGTGGATCCCACATACAGGATGTGTACTTTGGCAACACGGGAATTTATGCTAGAGACCTTACAGGTTACAATAGCATCTGGCAGTAATTGCGACTCTGTTTCTCTCATTACAGACGCAACAGGAAGCGCGCCGTTTTCACTGCTCTTTGTCATGCAGCCAGCAAGAGATGAAAAGATGTAGCCATGTCGGTGTAGGTGTTGCTGCTTGGGCTGCCCTCCTCCAAGTTACACAGACATTCACCCGGGATGCAGTACCTCACAGATGGCACCATGACATCCACTCTCCTCTTGATTCGTACATATCTTGGTGAAGTCCTCATACAGATGTTTGAGCATCTTTATAACCATTATGCTGAATTCTTTGTCTGACAAATTGCTTGCCTCTCTTTCATTAGGTCCTTATCTGGTGATTTGTCCTTTTCTTTCATTTAAGGGTTGTTTCTTTGACTACTCATTTTTGCTTTTATTTTGTAATTTTTTTCTATGTAGTAGATAAAACTGCTATGCCACTATGCTTTGTTTTAAATTGATCATATGTAGTAGATGTTTTGTGGTATCCAGTGATGCAATCTCTTAGGTCTCCTGGGCTGTGTGTTCTAGGTAGTCTTATATTAAGTCCTACTTAATATATTTGGGTTCTACTGATGTAGTTGCATCTTAAATTTTGTTGTCCCATTTATGGATGGAGTTTCCTCTAGTCTGATTATGTGGCTCACACCATGCCAACTATTGTGGAGGTGCTAACCGAACAGCACACAATAGAACACGGCAAGACAAGACACAGAAGGAACAGAATACGAATGGACAGACAGCACCTATAATCCCAATAAAAGTGACCAGCAGAGAAAAGAGGATTAGGCAAGAGAAAAGATAACAAGAACAAATGCTAGAAGGGGGAAAAAGAAGAAAAAAACACACAAAGATTATGGGGAGAAAACACAACAAAACAAACAAACCAACCAAAAAACAGACGACAAATAAAACACACACAAAACCAACAAAAAATAACAGGGGGAGGGCAGACTCTGTGGAAGCATAGTTTAAATAGAAAAAAGAAGGTTAAGGAATTGGATGAATAGGGGAAGGACCACAGTTTAGAATAAAGAAGGGAGAAAATAAATGAGAAGACAAGTAGAAAAAATTAAAAATAAATTAAAAATATTTTAGAGGAGAATATATGAGAGAATAGGTAGGCCTAAATTAAGGAAGTAAAATTAATTTAAAAATAGGAAAGGAAAGGAGTAAGAGAAGAGAGAAAGAAAATATTGAAAGAAAATAGAGGGGGAAATAGAGCAGGAGTAAAAAATTAGACAGTTGAATAAACCAACAGAGACTAGAATAATAACATAAATAAAGCAGATAAAGAAGATCCATTTTAAAAAGTGGAAAAGGACTGGAAAGAGAAAAACTAAAATGGGGAAAGGATCAGAAAAACAGGAGAAAAAAAGAAAAGTGAGGAAGAAAAAGGTCTGAAAAAGGAAAAATAAAATATAATAAGATAAAATAAAAAAACAAAATTTAAAAAAATGAAGTGTCGTTCACTTCAGCTGTGTTTTAATGCCCTTGGTTTATGAACCCACTCTTCTGTTCTGTCTGATAATTCTGGGCTTCCTGTTAGATACTTAGCTGATAACCACTGTCTGGCACTGTCTTTTGGCTTTCAGCTCTCTGCTTGATGCTGCAAGTGATCCACAGGACCTCTGATTATGTCAGTCTCCACGGGCCTTGGCTGGAAACAGGAGGGGCCAATCTGCCCTCTTTACCTGTCTGCCAGCTGTAAGTTTTAATCACTCAAGCATCTGTTTCTGACAGGCTGTAGGTGGGGTTAGTATTGTTTTACTTTCAAGGAATAGGTGGGTGCTTTTTTTTCCTGACCCTGAGCTCCTCCTCCATGAGTGGTCCAAAATATTACTCTGACCTTGGTTGGTCAGAGATCCTTGTATGGAAGCCAATGGGTTTGGCTGGCAACCTAAAGTTTTTATCAGTCTTGTTCCCATAGTCATAAGGCTAGCTGGACCCTCTTCCAATCCAGTCACTGAGGATTCTTTTGTTTCCTTTGTAAAGTTCAAACTGCAGGCAGGGTATGGCTGGCTGTATTACCTGTCTTAAGGCTACTCAGAGGGGCTAACCCTTCTGGGGAGGAATGGCCACGTAGGTTTGGAAGGTTATGAATGTCCCAATGGTGGAGTCCTGTGGAAATCTTCCCGCCCTGCTTATTTCCATAGCCTCAGGTACCTCAAGACTGTGCTTTCCTCCCTATGCTGAAGGGTGAGAGTTTGCAATTGAAAAGTCCTGTGTTTGTATGCATGCTTATAAGCATAAGAGATGGACACAGACAACAGTGGGTGAGGGTGAGAGCAGGACTAGGGGCGGTGGAGGGACAGTGGGGGAATAAGGACATATTTGTAATAGCTTAATCAATTAAAAAATTATAAAAAAAGAAAGAAAAGTCCTGTGTTCTGAGTTTAGAGATTAAACACAAAGACAAAACAACGAAACTTGTGGGTTTCTCTCGCCCCACCACTGTGCTGCTTGGATCACCTTTCTGGTGCCTTTTGTGGCACAGCCTTTAATGGCTGTGGTCTTAGGCCCAGATTCTCCAACCGCCAGCAGCCCTGTGGCCTTTCCTTTTCATAGTTGGGTGTTATGCATTCCACCAAAGGCCACAGCATTGGTGCTACCACCTTCTTCCTCACCCTCTTGGACCATTGGCCAGCTGTCTAACTGAAGCCCTCATCCCCATTCCTATCTCTAGGCCTCCTCTACCCTTTCTTTTTATAAATTGTCTCCTGAGCTGGGTCTAATTTGTTAATTCTAAGTGGATGTTCTCTGATTTAGTTGTCTTTCCAGTCTGGCCCTGGGACAATGTGCATGACACGTCGCCTATTCGGCCACCATCTATTTATGAAACATTTATTTTTCTAGTTCTGTGAAACACTACATTGGTATCATGACAGGAATTGTGTTGAATTTGTAGATTGCTTGGGGCAGTATGGACATTTTAAAAGTGTTAATTCTCAGAAGAGAAATCAAGATGGTGGCATAGGTAAACACCTGAAATTGCTGCCCTGCACAACCAGTTCTAAAATACAATGAAAAGGAAAAAAACGGACACCACCCAGAACCACAGGAAGGCTGGCTGAGTGGAAATTCTACAACTATAAGAAAACAGAACAGCACACTGAGACTCAGAGAAGCTGAAGAAGTAAAGTACAGAGGTATGGAGGTGCACAGAAAGGGCTGGCAACTGAGGATGTGGTTGTCTTTTTCAATCCGGAGGGAGGCACAAGCTCCTGAAGACTCTGAAGTCCAGTTACAGTCGAGTTTCTGGGGATCCAGACTCATACGGGAAGAAACTGGACTATTTGGCATTGGGAGGAACTCCAGAGTGGCTTTCTCTCAGTGGTGCTTATAGTGATTACCACAGGGACACTGAGACCCGGGGCTTCCTAGAGCTGGGCTGAGGATCAGCCATAGCTATTTGCTCTGCCCTGTTCATTCCCTGAGACCCTGCCCCATCCAAGCTGCACATAGAGGCTTTTGCATATGAAAGGCCTGGCCCTTTGCAATCTACAATTACCTAACAAACTGCAGCTGGGTCAGACAGACCCAGAACATCCAAAAGAAGGCCCAAGGCTCCACAGCAGCCTGCATTGCTTCACAGCTGGGCTTCATCTGGGCACCTCCAAACCCCAAACAAGAAGAGAAATCTGCAGATCTCTCTGTAGCTCCTGCTGGGGAGAGGCTAAATTAGCACCTTCTTAGAGATCCAAGAGCCAGTGTACCCAGTGGTTAAAGTGGGACCATTCAGATTACAACTCCTCAGATCCATAAGGAACACATTCAGGGGACAGACTCAGTGAGCACCAAAGGCCCACTGAAGCAAGTCTTGCACCGTAAGCATGTCTCCAGCACAGGAGTTCTCTCACCATAGACACAGCTGATTCTCACAGCCAAGTGGCCTGGAGGTCAATTCCTCCCAGTGATACCTACAATAATGAAGGCTTAACTACAACAAGACTGTGTACAAAACGCCCAAAGGGATGCACCAAGAGTGTCCACCTCAGGTAATTAGGGAGGCTGAGCCACTGGGCCCTATAGGACACCTAGCACAGAAAACCACCCTGTCAACACACAGAAGCTGCCAAAATGCCCAAAGAGACAGGTCACAAATGACAGAAATGGAGGAAAGCAAACTACTGGATATAGAGTTCAAAACCATGGTTTTAAGGTTTTTCAAGAATTTTCTAGAAACCACCGATAAATTTAGTAAGACCCTCAGTAAATCTAATGGGACTCTTGAGAATTTGAAAAAAGACCAACTGGAAATTAAGCATACACTGACTGAAATAAAGAATATTATACAGAGATCAAACAGCAGACTAGAGGATTTCAAGAGTCTATCAAAGATTTGAAATATGAAGAAGCAAAAAACACCCAACTGGAAATGCAAAAAGAATCCAAAAGTATGAAAATAGTGTAAGGAGTCTCTGGGACAAGTTTAAGCATACCAATATCAGAATTATAGGGGTGCCAGGAAAATAGAGCGAGCAAGATATTGAAAACCTATTGAAGAAATAATGACAGAAAACTTCCCCTACCTGGTGAAAGAAATAGACTTACAAGTCCGGGTAGTGCAGAGAACCCGAAACAAAAGGAAACCAAAGAGGACCACACCAAGACACATCATAATTAAAATGCCAAGGGCAAAAGACGAAGAGAGAATCTTAAAAGCAGCAACAGAAAAACAGTTAGTTACATACAAGGGAGTATCCATACAACTATCAGCTGATTTCACAACAGAAACTATGCAGGTCAGAAGGGACTGGCAAGAAATATTCAAAGTAATGAATAGCAAGAACCTACAACCAAGATTACTCTACCCAGCAAAGCTATCATTCAGAATTGAAGGTCAGATAAAGAGCTTCACAGATAAGGAAAAACTAAAGGAGTTCATCACTACCCAACCAGTATTATATGAAATGTTGAAAGGTATCCTTTAAGAAGAGGAAGAAGAAGAAAAAGATAAAGATAAAGATAAAAACGATGAACAACAAAGTGACAACAAATACATATCTATCAACAAGTGAATATAAAAATCAAGTGAATAAATAATCTGATGAACAGAGTAATCTGGTGAATATAATAGAATCAGAGGCATAGAAATGGAGGGGACTGACAATTCTCAAGGGGGTAAAAGCAAGTTTGGGGGATATGAGAAGAGACTGGACAAATATCATACACCTATGGATGAGGACAGTGGTGGGAGGGTGTAAGGGAAGAGGGTGGGGTGGGAACCAGGTGGAGGGGAGCTGTGGAGGGGGGGGAAGAGGAACCACTGTAATAATCTGAACATTAAATATTTAATTTAAAAAAAGAAAGTCCTGGGTAACCTAGATAAGTGACCACCTGAGTGACCCCACTTCTCTGGTCCCATGTCCTAATTCTCACTCTTATGTTTTAAATTCACCAATAAAAATACATCCAAGATACCCTAGAAACCCTACACTTGAACCCTAATAGAGGTAGAGCCCCGGTTCCATACTTCCTCCCTCTGTAGATCTACAATTGATTCTGTCCTGTCTTTTTTGAGCTCCGTTGTGGAATAACCAATTTTGCCTCTATTTGCACATTCATTTTAATATTTCTGATTTATAGGCAAGAATTTTCCTGGAATATGCAGGGCAAATACTTTTTTGGGTAAATTGTTGCATACTTTAAATAGATGAATTGTATTGTATGTTAATTGTGTCTTAATAAAACCATTAAAAATCTTCAAAAAAAAGTGTTAATTCTTCCTATCCATCAACTGGTATATGCTTCCACTAATTTGTATCTTCCTCAATGTCTTTCTCCTTCACTGTTTTATAATTTTCCAAGTACAGGTCTTTTACATCCTTAGTTAAATTTATTTCTATGTAATTTATTCTTTTTGCAGCAATTGTGAATGGGAAATTTTTATTCAGTTTCCCTTTCTGGTATGTCATTATGGCGTATAAAAATGCAAGTGATTTCTGGATATTTAATATCCTGCTACTTTACTGAATCGATTTATCACTTCTAGTAGTTTTCTGGTAATGTCTTTAGTGTTCTCTATACGCAGTATCATGTCATCTGAAAATAGTGACAGTTTTACTTCTTACTTTCCAATTTGGAAACATTTTATGTTTCTTTTGCTTGTGTATTTGCTGTGGCTAGGACTTCTAGTACTATTTTAAATGAAAGTGGAGAAAGTGGATAACCCTGCCTTCTTCCTGATCTTAAGGGGAACACTGTAAGTTTTGCATATTGAGGATGATGTTAGCTGTGGGTTTGTCATATATGGCCTTTATTATGTTGAGGTTATTCCCTCTATTCACTTTTTGCTGAGAGTTTTTATTATAAATGGGTGCTGGATTTTTTATCAAGTGCTTTTTATGAATTTATTAATAAGATCATGTATTTTTATCCTTCAATTTTTTATGTAGTGTATCATGTTTATTGTTTTGCAGATGTTGTACCAACCTTGCATGCCCAGAATAAATCTTGCTTGATCATGGTGTATGATCTTTTTAATGTATTGCTAGATTTTGTTTGCTAATATTTTGTTGAGTATTTTAACATCTATGTTCATCAGGGATATTGGCTATAATTTTCTTTCTTTGTCATGCCTTTTTCTGGTTTTAGAATTAGGATAATGCTCACATCATAAAATGAGCTTAGGATTGTTCACTCCTCTTGAAATTTTTGGAATATAATGAGATGGATAGGTCTTAGTTCTTCTTTGAATGTTTGGTAGAATTCACCTGTAAACCCATCAGGTCCAGGACTTTTATTTATTTTTTTATATTTTTAAATGACTGCTTCAATTTCACTGGTTTTTAATATGTCTATTCATGTTTTCTGATTCTTTTTGATTTAGTTTTGAAAGGTTCTATGCTTCTAGGAATTTATCCATTTCATCCAGATTATCAAATTCGTTGGCATATACTTGGTCATAACATTTTCTTACAATTTTTTGTATTCCTTTGGTATCAGTTATTACCTTTTCCATTTTATATTGAATTTTATTCATCTGGTTATTCTCTCCTTTTTTCTTAATGAGCCTGATTAAATGTTTTTCAATTTTGTTTATTTTTTGAAATAACTAGATCTTGGTTCCATTGATCTTTTTCATTTTTTAATACTCTATTTCATTTATTACTTTCTTCCTTTTATTGACTCTGAGATTTGTTTGTTTGTTTTTTCTAGGTCTTTTAAGTATAAATTTATAATGTTTATTTGAGCTTTTTCTTGTTTCTAGAGATAGGCTTATAATGCATAAATTTCCCTCTTGTGGCTGCTTTCCGTCTGTCCCACAGATTTTGGATTTTCATGTTCTTATTTTCATTTGGTTCAATGTATCTTTTGATTCCTCCCTTGATTTTATTGTTAACCTATTCATTGTTTAGTAACATGTTGTTTAGTGTTCAAGTCTTTGTGTGTTTTTCAGTTTTCTTCTTTTGGTCAATTTCAAGTTCGTAACATTATGTTCTGAGAAGGTGGTTGATATGATTTCAATATTTTAAAGTATATGGAGCTTTTTTATGTCTTAATATATGGTCTATATTAGAAAATGTTTCATCTGCAGTTGAAAAGAATGTATATTTTCTGACTTGGGGTGGAATATTCTAAAGATAGCAATTAAATCCATTTTATCTGGTGTGTCATATAAGGCCACCATCTACTTAATGACTTTCTGTCTGAAAGATCTACCCATTGATGTCAGTGGGGTGTTAAAATCACATACTATAACTGTATTACTGTTAATCGCTCACTCTATGTACATCAAGATATGCTTCACATACTTAGGTGATCTTATTTTGGATGAACAAATATTTAAAAGGGTTATATCCTCCTGTAGGATTGATCCCTTTATTGTTACACAATATCCTTCTTTGTCTCTTACTATATCTTTGGTTTTTTTAATAGATCTTTATTGTTCAGATTATTACAGATGTTACTCTTTTTTTTACCCCCATAGCACTCCTGCATCTGGTTCCCACCCCACCCCATACCCTTACCCCCACCACTGTCCACATCCAAAGGTATAAGATTTTTGTCCAGTCTCTTCCCGCACCCCTCACACCCCCTTCCCCCCGAGAATTGTCAGTCCATTCCCTTTCTAATCCCCTGATTCTATTATATTCACCAGTTTATTCTGTTCATCAGATTTTTATTGACTTACTTTTTAGACTTAATTGTTGATAGATATGTATTTGTTGTCACTTTGTTGTTCATAATTTTTATCTTTTTCTTCTTCTTTTTCTTAAAGAATACCCTTCAGCATTTCATATAATCCTGGTTTGGTGGTGATGAACTCCTTTAGCTTCTTCTTGTCTGTGAAGCTCCTTATCTGACCTTCAATTCTATATGATAGCTTTGCTGGGTAGAGTAATCTTGGTTGTAGGTTCTTGCTGTTCATCACTTTGAATATTTCTTGCCACTCCCTTCTGGCCTGCATGGTTTCTGTTGAGAAATCAGCTGACAGTTGTATGGGTACTTCCTTGTATGTATCTAACTGTTTTTCTCTTGCTGCTTTTAAGATTCTCTCTTTGTCTTTTGCCCTTGGCATCTTAATTATGATGTGTCTTGGTGTTGTCCTCTTTGGATTTCTTTTGTTTGGGAATCTCTGTGCTTCTTGGACTTGTAAGTCTATTTCTTTCATCAGGTAGGGGAAGTTTTCTGTCATTATTTCTTCTAATAGGCTTTCAATATCTTGCTCTCTCTCTTCTTCTGGCACCCCTGTAATTCAGATGTTGGTACGTTTGAAGTTGTACCAGAGGCTCCTTACACTATCTTCATATTTTTGGATTCTTTTTGCGTTTCCAGTTGGGTGTTTTTTGCTTCTTCATATTTCCAATCTTTGACTTGATTCTTGCAATCCTCTAGTCTGCTGTTGGATCTCTGTATATTATTCTTTATTTCAGTCAGTATATGCTTATTTTCTTGCTGATCCTTTTCCATTTTTTTTTTTTGTATTCTCATTAACATCCTTGAAGGTCTCACTAAGTTCCTCGGTGATTCATAGAAGATTCTTGAGTAGCCTTATAACAGTAGTTTCGAACTCTATATCCAGTAGTTTGCTTTCCTCCTTTTATTTCATTTGTGGCCTGTTTCTTTGTGTCCGCATTTTGGCTGCTTCCCTGTGTTGATAGAGTGGCTTTGTGTGGTAGGTGTCCTATTGGGCCCAGTGGCTCAATCTCCCCAAAAACCTGAGGTGGACACTCTTGTTGAACTGGGCTGGGTGCATAGTCTTGTTGTAGTTAAGCCTTGATTGCTGTTGGTGTCACTGGGAGGAAATGATCTCCAGGCCAATTGACTGTGAGAACCCACTGTTTCTATAGTAGAATAGCTGCTGTGCAGGAGACACCCTTATGGAGCAGGACTTGCTTCAGTGGGGCTTTGATGCTCACTGAGTCTGCCTCTTGACTGTGTCCCTTATAGATCTGAGGACTTGAAATTTTGTATCTGATGACTGGGTACACTGGCTCCTGGATCTCCAAGGAGGTGTAAAGTCAGTTGCTATGTGAATCCACCCAGCAGGATCTACAGAGAGATCTACATATTTGTCCTCTTTGTTTAGGGTTTGGAACTTTTGGAGCTCTCTGACCCAGCTGCAGTTTATTAGGTTAGGCTGCAGGCAGACAGGTGATTCATTTGCAGTGCTGTGCACAGATTTGGTGAGGTTGTAAATTGCGTAGGGCAGGGTCTCAGAGAATCACCAGGGTGGAGCAAACAGGGATGGCTGTCATCAGCCATCTCCACCTCTCCACATCTCCACCTCTCCACATCTCCACCTCTCCGTGTCTCCGCCTCTCTGCATCTCAGTCTCTCTATCCCTTAGTCCCCAGTAACAATGATCACTGCAAGCAGCTCTGCGAGAAAACCACCCTCACTTTCTGACCTGATGCCAGACAGCCCAGCCTCTCCACGGAAATTAGTTCAGTGCAGTCTGGGAGCTAGTATCTCTCTTCCGATTGAAAAAAACTGTGCACCCAGGTGCTGCTGCTGCGGTTTTGCATATCGCCATACCTCTGTTCTTGGCACCTCCGCACCTTCTACCCAGTCTCAATACACCTCCTTTCTTTCCCCCTAGCTGTAGAACTTCCACTCAGTCAGCTTTCTCCTGGTTCTAGATGCTTTGCCTTTTATTTATTTATTTTTAATTTATTATTATTTTTTTATTACATAGAGTTTGACAAATATTAGTACATATATCTCTTTTTTCCCCTGCCCTTCCCCCTGCCTCCCCTACCCCCCAGATGCTTTGCCTTTTAGTTGTAGTTTCAATGTGGTGTGGGAGGCAGTTTGTACAGGTAAATACCTTATGTCACCATCTTGGTTCTCTTCTCTATATCCTTAGTTTTAACATTTATTTTGTCAGATATAAGTATTGCTACCCCAGCTTTTTTTTTTTTCCTTTTTAGTTACATGAGATATATTTTTCCTTCCCTTTACTTTTACTCTGTGTATATTTTTCATTATGAGGTGTGCCTCTTAAAGACAGCATATACATGAGTCTGATTTTCTTATGCATTCAGTTATCTTATGTCTTTTTATTGGAGAATTTAAGCCATCATCATTTAAAGTGATTATTGATAGATACATATGTATTGCCATTTTATTTTTTTAATTTATGTTATTTTGTGTTTTTTCTTTTTATTTTGCTTTCTAAAGCAAATCTTTTAATATATCTTTTAAAAAATATGTTTTATTGATTTTTTACAGAGAGGAAGGGAGAGGGATAGAGAGTTAGAAGCATCGATGAGAGAGAAATATCGATCAGCTGCTTCCTGCACACCCCCTACTGGGGGTGTGCCTGCAACCAAGGTACATGCCCTTTGCCTGAATCAAACTTGGGACCCTTCAGTCCACAGGCTGATGCTATATCCACTGAGCCAAACTGGTTAGGGCTAATATATCTTGTAATGCTGCTTTGGTGGTAGGAAACTCCTTTAGCTTTTTTCTCATTTGGGAAGCTCTTTATTTCTCCTTCAGTTTTAAATGATAGCCTTGCTGTATAAAATAGCCTTGGTTATAGGTCCTTGTTTTTCATCACTTTGAATATTTCATGCCAAGCACTTCTCACCTGAAATATTTCTGTTGAGAAATCAGCGAGCAGTTTTATGGGAGATCCCTTGTAGGTAACTGACTTTATTTCTTTTTTGGCTTTAAGATTCTTTCTTTGTCTTAGCATTTGTTATTTTAAAACAAAATACGTGTTTTGGTCTGGACCTCTTTTGGTCCATATTGTTTGGAACTCTCTGTACTTCCTGGACTTGTATGACTTTTTATTTCAACAGGTTAGGGTCAGACATTATTCCTTCAAATAGTTTCTCAATCACTTGCTCTCTCCCTTCTCCTTCTGATACTCATATCACATGGATGTTGTTCCACTTCTTATTTTCCAAGGGATCTTAAACTACCCTCTCTTTTTAAAAGTCTCTTTTTCTTTCTGCTGTGCTAATTGGGTGTTTTTTTCTGTACCTTGTCTAACAAATCACTGATTAAAACCTCTGCTTCATCAAGCCCATTATTTATTCCTTCTAATTTATTCTATATCCAGTAATTTGCTTTCCTCCTTTTCTTTCATTTGTGGCCTGTTTCTTTGGGTCTGCATTTTGGCTGCTTTCCTGTGTTGATAGAGTGGCTTTGTGTGGTAGGTGTCCTATGGCATTCTTCATTTCTGACTGATCCATTTTTAAACTCTTTAACTGAAAAATTGCATACCTTCACTTCATTTAGCTCTATTCTGGAGGATTCTCTTGTTCCTTCACCTGTGGCCTGATAATTTGTCTCCCAATGTTGGTTGCTTGTTTGTGTTTGTTTCTGTCTATTAGGTAGATCTGTTATGATTACCAGTCTTGATAGGTGGCCTTATGTAGTAGGTGACTTGTCAGACACAGTGGCAGAACTGGGTGCTCTAAGAATGTCCCTTATGCATGTTTTGTGACCCTTCCTATTGTAATTGAATCTTGACTGCTATTGGCTCATTTGTACATGGGCTGGACCCTCAGGCTAACTAACAATAAGGCTTAACTCCCAACAGAGAATGCAGGAAGCTGTGCAGGTGCTGATCTCACAAACTGAGCAGGGTTTGGTACCTGCCAATACCTACCTGTGGATATGCTATTTGTGAAACTTATTGTACCCTATTCTGTTGTCTGAGGATGGTCACTAAGTGTACTGGTCTTGGACTCTTTGGAAGGACTCTGGCATAGGCCAATGTTTGGCACTGTCTATATTTGGCCCTGAGCAACCTTTTTGGAGCAATCAGCAATCTGCAGCTTGTGGCTCTATGCTGGGCCTGGGTGTGTGTGGAAATGACCAAGGTATACAGTAAAATGTGCTTTTTTCTGGCTCAGGGCCCAGAAGCAGGTCAGGCAAAGATTCAAAGCACTCAGGAATCTGCCTCTACCTGCAGGCTATCTGTTAGTCTCAGTCATTTGATGAATCTTCTGCTGTAGTCAGAATTTAATCTCCACTGGGTGGGGCGAGAGGGATTCCAAAGGATGTGGCTATTGCATCTCCATAAGGGTAATGCTGCTTGGTTAGTAAAGTTCTGTCTAAGAAAGATGTCTTCTGCAGTATGTGAGAATGACTCAGCTCAAGGATCCAGGCAGCTATCTTCTTAGCTCTCGCTCAAGTCACAAAACCTAGACTCTCCTCAGATAGCTCTAGTCCATTCTGCACTTCCTCTGTCAGATCCAGTGTGAGTGGCTGCAAAAGAAATTGTGCATTGGGTTTTTAAGAGAGTGCCTGCATTTCTAGCTGTGTATTCCTGGCAGACAGAAATCTTGCTGCTTTTCACAGCCAGATGTTATGTAGGCACCTTTTCCAGGTCTGTTGCTGTGGACTGGGAAGCCCAGTTTAGGGTTTAGGCCCCAGACTTCTCAGAAGTAACCCTCTGCAGCTGAGATATACCTCCAGAATTTCAGCTGCTGCTGTGGGAGCTCAGCCATTCCTTTTGCACCTCTGCACTTCCCACAAGTCTCAATGTGGTCTCCTCTTTGTATCCTTGGTTATAAGGATTCTTTCCAGTTACTTTAATTGGATATTCAATTGAATTATTTATCTACTAGAGGCCTGGTGCACAAAAATTTGTGCACTCGGGTGGGGGGAGGGGGTCCCTCAGCCCGGCCTATGCCATCTTGCAATCTGGGACCCCTCAGGAGGTGTCCACCTGCTGGCAGGCAGACATCCCTCTGGCAGCCCGGGGGACTCCAGGGGATGTCCACTTGCCAGTGGGGAGCAGGGCTAAGCTGCAGTCGGACATCCTTACTGCTGCTGAAGAGGCAGGAGAGGCTCTCCCAACCACCACTGTACTGACAGCTGTCAGCCTGGCTTGGGGCTGAGCAGAGTTCCCTCTGTGGGAGTGCACTGACCACCAGGGGAAGCTCCTGCATTGAGCATCTGCCCCATGGTGGTAAGTGTGTGTCACAGTGACCAGTCATTCCCAGTCATTCTGCTGTTAGGGTAAATTTATATATTACCCTTTTATTATATAGGAGGAAGAGGCCTGGTGCATGGGTGGGGGCCAGCTAGTTTGCCCTGAAGGGTGTCCTGGATCAGGGTGGGGGTGGTTCTGGGGTGGCTGGCCAGTCTGGGTGAGTGGCTGATGGCTGTTTGCAGGCTGACTATAGCCCCTTCAAGGTGAGTGTCCCCCACTGGGGTACCTGGCCAGCCTGGTTGAGGGGCTGATGGCTGTTTGCAGGCTGGCCACAGACCCTTCAGGAAGGGGGGTCCTGCTGTGGTGCCTGGCCAGCCCGGGTGAGTGGCTGACGGCTGTTTGCAGCGAGGCTGGCTGGAAGCAGGTATCTGGAATTTATTTATCTTCTATAATTGAAACATTGTTGCTTTAACCAGAGCCCAGGTCAGGTTGCCCCTGACAACCCAGGCTCTCAGTGCTTCCTTGAGCCCAAGCCAGCTAGAAGCAGGTATATGGGGTTTATTTATCTTCTATAATTGAAACTTTGTTGCCTTGAGCAGAGGCCATAGCCAGCCATGGCGGACGGGAACCTTAGCTTCCTTCATCACCGGGGCAGGCCTCCTGCTTGTTCCAGGTGGCCTGTGGCTGCCATCTTGGCTGGGTTAATTTGCATATAGTCACTCTGATTGGCTGGTGGGCATGGCTTAGGTGTAGCAGAGTGACACCAATTTGCATATTACCCTTTTATTAGATATTTTAGTTGTAATTCTGGGAGAAAGTTAGTGTAGCTGCCACCTAATCTGCCACTATGTTGGACCTCCTTACTGATTTTTTAAATTAAGGTACTATGTGGGTTCCTCTTCCTGTTCCAGGTCCCCAAACTCTGTAACCCAATGTCAGCCTTTGCTTTTTTAAAATATATATTTCATAGAGGAAGGGAGAGGGAGAGAGAGAGATAAAAACTCTCTCAATGATGAGAGTTAGTCATTGATCAGCTGCTCCTGCACTCTGTTCATTGGGATCGAGCCCACAACCTGTGCATGTGCCCTGACCAGGAATCAAACAGTGACTTCCTGGTTCATAGGCAGACACTCAGCCACCGAGTCATGCCAGCAGGAGTATTCAGGGGGGTTCTCTGTGGTTATGAGATGCCTCTCTTTTGTGGGACACTTTACAAGGGCTGTGGGTCTTGACTAGACATGTCTCTCTGCCTCTGTTACCTATCTTGATGTGGGTTTTAAAAATATTCTCAGTTGTAGAGAATCTGTTGTAATAGCAGTCATTCTTGGAAATAGTTGCTTTCTATATAGTTGCAGTTTTAGTGTGCCCATGGGATAAATGAGCCCAGATCTCTTACTCTGTCATTTTGACCCCACCTTCAGGGTTGGTGAAACTTCTGAGTAAAAATGACAAATTGAACCCACACGTTTGATTTTATTACCTCTTGAAACTGCACTAAAACTAGAGAAAATAGATTGTTTTTAAATGCATAAATCCACAAAGAAGTGAGAAATAAGAGAAGAGATACAAGCAGTTCAATTTTAGTTGCCATAATGCAGATGTCAAAGTAGCAACCAACTTAGTGTGTTCAAGAAAACATAATCCTATGTTGCCAATTGAGGAAAGCTAAGAACAAATAAGGTTTATGCTGAATAATTCTCAAAATTCTCAAGCATATTGGCAAAATCAATGTGGACATCCTGTAAATAATAGGGTAGGTTATTCTATGGTAACCAGAATCTCATAAGTTTAAAACATAAAAATATTTCTTTGCTGCTCACACTATATGTAAAATATAATTACTAAGGGAATAAGACTTATGGTGGCTTCATCTTAAAACATACAAGGGAAGACAACTGTAGGTCAACAGTTGTGAGTACACAAAACACAGACTTTATCCTTGTGTTGTTATTTAGTTATCAATTATTATATTATTTACTAGGGGCCTGGTGCACAAAAATTTGTGCACTCGGGAGGTCCCTCAGCCTGGCCTGTGCCCTCTCACAGTCTGGGACCTCTCTAGGGATGTCTACCTGCTGGCGTACCTGGCCAGCCTGGGTGAGGGGCTGATGGCTGTTTGCATGTTGGCCAAACCCCCCAGTGTGGACCCTCACCCCATTGGGGTGTGGCCAGCCTGAGTGACAGGCTGAGGGCTGTTTTCAGGCTTCCCACAGTCCCTTCAGGTTTTGGGTCCCTATTGGGGTGCCTGGGCAGCCTAGGTGAGGGGCTGAGGGCTGTTTGCAGGCTTCCCAAGCCCCCCAGTGTGGACCCTCACCCCATTGGGGTGTGGCAAGCCTGGGTGACAGGCTGAGAGCTGTTTTTAGGTTTTCAGTCTGCCCACAGCTCCCATTGACCCAACATCCCAGCAAGGCTGACTGGAATCAGGTTTCTGGGGTTTATTTATCTTCTATAATTGAAACACTGTTGCTTTAAGCCGAGGCCTAGGCAGGTAACAAAGCCTCCTGCTTGCTTAAGCTCAGTGGCTTCTGTAATTGAAACAATGTTGCCTTAGCAGAGGCCCAGCCGGCCTAGGCAGACAGTTGCCTCCATCACTGGTGCAATGGAAGCCTCCTGTTTGCTTCAGCTCTGTGGCTTCTATAATTGCAACTATGTTGCCTTGAGCAGAGAGAGGCCCATCCGGCCTAGGTAGACAGTTTACTCCTGGTGCAACGGAAGCCTCCTGTTTGATCTAGTTCCATGGTGGTTGGCCTCCATCTTGGCTGTGTTAATTTGCATACAGCTGCTCTGATTGGCTGGTGGGCATGGCTTAGACATCTTGGAGAAATAGTCAATTTCAATATTACTCTTTTATTAGAGTAGATTGTTATTAACCTACTCTTCCCCACCTCTGTACTTTCATTAATTGACATAATAGGGAAAAAGGTAACATGACAAATAATACATTTAGACTTGAACATTCTGACTGGAAATGACATACTTCATTTGCTCACATCTTAAGGACTAAACAACTCACATGGTTGTGTTTAATCTTCAAAGGAGGTGGGTAAGTGAAGTGAGGCTGAATTGTTATTGTACTGTCCTATTGTCCACAATAAGGGAGATAAAATAAGTAGTATTACTTGAAAACTGTTTAATAAGCAGCTTTGAGCCCTCTCCACTCTGTAGTGCCATGGTGCTAGACAACTCTACTCTTCCAACCTGTCAGAAACATGGGCATTTATTTTGAGCAGAGGATAAAACAAAAGATTTCTAGTCTGAATAACAACAGGTATAGTTGAGGATAAGGCTATTGTACAACACTGAGAATACCTTCCACAAGCCTTCTTACTCCACTGTACTCCCAGAAGGGTAGCAGATAAGGCTTTGCCTTTTCAGCAGAGAACTGGAAGTGTTTTGGGGACAATATGACCATATTTAAATGAAAGCTTATAACTATATTGGCAGTGCAGTGATAAAACTTAAAACAAAGTTCATGGCCAACAATATAACCTTAAAATAAAGTTCATGGTCAACAAATCACAAATTTGAACTCAGAGAATCCAGTCATCAAAAAGAATTAAGAGGGAGAAACAAGATGGCGGCATAGGGTAGACACCATATATGCAGCTGTGAACAACTATTTGAGAAAAACCATGAAAAGAACACATGGACACCACGGGCACCCACAGGACGGCTGGCTTAGTGAAAATCCTACAACTAGAGAAGAGTCTGAGACTCAGAGGAGTGGCGGAAGCAAAGTACAGAGGTACGGAGGCGCGCGCACGGGCTCGGGGAAGGGCTGGTACCGGAGGTCATGGTTCTTTTCCAAAACGGAGAGAGCCACAAGCTCCCAGCGGCTCTGAACTCCAGTTCCAGGTGAGTTTCGGAGGTCCCACAGACACCCAGAGAAGGGGGACTGACTGGCACCGGGAGGAAATTCAAAGCGAATTTCTCTCAGCGTTGCTTACAGCAATTACGCGGGACACAGAGACCTGGTGTCTCTCAGCGCAGGGCTGAGAAGCGCCATAGCTATTTGCTCTGCCCCGCCCGGTGAACTCCCCGAGGCCCCGCCCCTCCCAAGTGCGTCAGAGGCTTCTGTAGCAACACCT
>PVJC01013532.1:16169-37962 GCA_004026665.1 Murina feae | reverse complement strand
AGAGAGAGGAAAAAAAAAAAAAAAAAAACCTTCTCTCGGGGAGAATCTATTACCTTGTCTCTCAAACCCCTAATGACCTGTGCAATTTTGATAAATTACATCTTTCATTTCAATAGTAGAACCACAAATTGTGAAAATCAAGCTTGAGAAAGGCAGCAGAAGAGATGCTTCCTGAGACAGAGCTGCCTTGGTGGTACCTCTGATAGCACATCAGATCCAGCCCTGTGGGTAAAAGAGACCTTAGCCAAGAAAGGATAAATGATAGATGATTTGGAAGAAGTAAATGACAAGAGTGTAAAAATGTTTTAGGGCAAGGGACATTCAAATAAATGCTATTGGATGATTTATTTTCCAAAAGGTGTTATATTCACTGCTGAAACACACCTACATGTCTGCTAGAAATGTGGTCATAAAAAAAAATCTATGTGTATAAAAAATTTACACTGTAGCAAGCTGACCTCAACCTTTTCTTTACTAAAGCCACTATCTTAGCACCAAGAACACATTTCCAACTTCCTCTGAGACTTCAATACCTGGAAGTTCCACAGCTACCTTAAGTAAAACGTATTCAAAATTCAGCTCAGTACCTTCTCTCTCAACTTTTAATATTTTAAATTTCAGTGAATGCATCATTTTAGCAGTTGCCGATGCTATAAACTTCCAAGTTTCTGTAATTGCTTCCCTTATCCTCACTCAGCTCTCCAATTTTAATCCAAGGCAATAGCAAATACATACATTTTCCTTCTCTTTAATCATATCACACCTCTCTCTCTCTCTCTCTCTCTCTCTCTCTCTCTCTCTCTCTCTCTCTTTAATCATCACCAGAGGATATTTTTTTATTGATTTTTAAGGAGGATGGAAGAGAGGGGGAAAGACAGAGAAAAACATCAATGTGAGAGAAGCACATCAATTGGTTGCCTCCTGCATGAGCCCTGACCAGGGCCTGGGCCAAAGAGGATCTTGCAATGAAGGTATGTGCCCTTGACCAGAATCAAACCTGAGACCCTTTGGTCTGTAGGCCAATGCTCCATCCACTGAGCTAGTGCTCCACCACTCTTTACCATCCGCAATGTGGCTCATGTAGTTCAAGTCTTCAACTGTCTCAAGTGCAATATCTTAGCCCAGGTTCTCTAAAAATCAGACTTAAAGCAAAGCAAGCATGAGGGGAAAGGAAAAGTGAGGCAGACAAGAAGAAACATGCAGGCAGACAAGTCATTTCCTCTTCTCAGTTTCCCAATAACCTTGCATAAAAAACCTAGACCTTGAAAGACCCAAGTCAAAGTGACATCTATTCAGAAAATGCAGCTGTGATATAGTAGAAAGAACACAGTATCTGAGTGCTTCAGTTGGAGTCTGTATTAGTTTGCCAGAGCCACTATAATGTAGTGCCATCAATTGGGTGGCTTGAAAGGCAGAAATTTATTGTCTCATAATTCTGGAAGCTAGAAGTCCAAAATCAAGATGTTGGTTCCTTCTGAATACTGTGAAGTAGAATATATGCCACACCTCTCCCCTTGCTTCTGGGGGTTTGTTGATAATCTTTGGAACTTTATAGTTTATAGAAATATCACAGTGAACTCAGCCTTTATCTTCATGTGGTATTTTCCATGTATGTGTGCCTGTCTCTCAATTCCCTATTTTAATAAGAACACCAGTCATATTGGATTATGAACCCCTCAACTTAGCTCATCTCAACTCACGACATCTATGATGACCTTATAATTCCAAATAAGGTCATTGTATCTATTGTCCATTCCCTTCTGAAGTGCTGAGAGTTAGGACTAATGGTCATGAATTTGAGTGAGAGTGAGGGCACAGTTCAAGCCATAATCCCAAAATCCCAGGACTTTGGGAATGTCTCGTAAATTTTCTGGGCTTCATTCTTCTTATCAGAAAAACAGTAATAATGATACACATATAGGCCTAGTTTAACTGGAGATCAACAGTAATATTGTAAAGTTTCTAGATGAAATAGCAGAGACAGACAAGGAATAAAAACAAAAGGAATTTTGTCTATTAGATAAGATAATCTGCATCTGAACAACTCCTTATTTTAGAGTAGGATTTGGGGTATAAAGTTAGCCAGCAAATAGAATAGAGCAAGAGTATGAAATATATGAAGAGTATGGAGTAATGAGTTTCTAATTCCCAAGGAGTTTCTCTTTAAATAGTGAAGGAAGAAAGAGCAAAAGCTAGATCATATTACATGATCTTTCTAGGACTCCATTTCCACGTTGGAAAAGATATTTACTCTCCTACTTACAGGTATGAGAAAAGCACCCTGAACAGAAACATATTAGCAAAGGTAGATTAGCACCACTTAGAATGTATGGGTTGTGTGTTTCAAACTCATGTTGCCTTTCACTTTTTTCATACTTATCTTTCCTTTTACAAGTACTGAATTCAAATTTTCTAACTATATCGATAGATATTCTGCTCCATTCCTAAATACACTTCTTGCATTTGTCCATCGAAACTATTGGAAAAGTTGTACATTGGAATCCCCAATAAAGGCACTTGCTTACTCACAAGGTTTTAAATTAGGTTGTCCTATATAAAAGCCCAGTGACAAAACAGCAGAATGACCAGTCGACCAGTCTCTATGATGCACAGTAGACATCAGAGGGCAGATACACAATGCAAGATTTCTCACAGTGGGAGGAGTGCTGCTTGGCTGACAGGGATGAGCAGCCACTCCCACAGCAGGAACAGCTGCTCAGAGGGTGGGTCCACAGCCACTCAGCTGACTGAGTGAGCAGTGCTCCCATAGTAGGCCAATCCCTGCAAACCATGCCCCCCAACAGTGCATGAATCTGTGCACCGGGCCTCTAGTTATACTATAATTAAGAAAGATATAATGGTTTTGCATAGCCACGGCTATTAATGCTTTTAGCAGAGACTTCCTAATCTTCACACATTCAAACACAACACACAACACACACACATACAGAAACACACACATGCAACAGAAAAAGTAAAAGAGAGGAAGATTCTTCAATCAGTCCTACAGCAGAGAAAAACTCAACATCTCTCCTACACTTCACTTCTGCCTTGGATTTTCAAGTTTCTCACTATCAGCTCCATCAAGCATTTAATTTTGTTTTTGATCAGTGTTATTTATGGTCTTACATTATGCTAGTTGCTGTAAAAGTAGTGGGGGAAGGGGACAAAAGTTGAATACAATAAGAATCTCTTATAATTAAGGAGGTTAAAAACATATATGTAGCCCTAACCAGTTTGGCTCAGTGGATAGAGCATCAGCCTGCAGACTCAAGGGTCCCAGGTTTGATTACGGTCAAGGGCATGTACCTTGGTTGTGGGCACATCCCCAGTGGGGAGTGTGCAGGAAGCAGCTGATGAATGTTTCTCTTTCATCGATGTTTCTAACTCTCTATCCCTCTCCCTTCCTCTCTGTAAAAAAATCAATAAAATATATATATTTTTTTAAAAAACATGTACATAAATAATTATAAGACATATATGTACATGACTAATTATAAGACATGTATGTACATAAACAATTATAAGACACTATAGAGAGAATTAAGCTACAGTGTGTACTGAGATGAGAAAGGAACCCTACTGTGGATGGGGGTAAAAGAGGACCAGGAAGAGCCTCCTAGAGAAGCAGTATTCGAAAAGGGCTTTTGACAACGAGCAGCATTTTTTCAAAAGACACAGTAACAATAAAGGAATCAAGCCTGACTAAACTGGATTATATTTGTGGAGCAGGGAAACGAAGTTACATGGTTAAAACATACCACACTGCCATTTTGTAGGTTGAAATTGTATTTTGGGGTCAACCTGTAGTAGATCTCAGATGTCAAAATAAGAAATCTGTGTAGATGCAAAGAATAGACTAATGATTGCGAGATGGGAGGGGGAGGGGGCCTGGGTGAAAGAGGTGAAGGAATTGAACAGTACACATTCATAGGTACAAAACAGTCATGGGAATGTGAAGGCCATCATAGGGAATGTAATCGATGATACTGTAATTGCTGTGTATGGTACCAGGTGGGTACTAGAAATATCAGGGGGATCACTTTGTAAAATATATGACTGTTAACCACTATGCTGAACACCTGACACTACTACAAATTATAGTGCATGTCAACTGCAATTGAAAAGTAAAATTAAAAAAGGAATAATGCAAAAATAAAATAAGGAGTCTGAGAAACCCTTGAGAGGAGCGCACAAATGTGCTATATTTTGAAGACGATTTACTGAATAATTATGAGTTCAGGCTGGAAATAGAAAGATCCGTTGGGAAGCTCTTGTAAACTGGATCCCAACCAAGACCCCAAAGCTCCACCAGACTTCAGGCCATTCAGTAAATATCTCCTCTGTCCTGCTTCCTACCTCCTGTATGTTTCTGTTTATTCAACATCCTTGACCAATTCCTTTGATCTCACCTGGTATCCCTGTCTAGTCATAGGATTCTTGCTTCTCCATCTGGATAGGCAAAGCCCAGCTCAGCAGGGAGTTGAGGTCAGTCAGGCTAAACTTGTAAGAACAGCTTTTGGGATGCTTACTCCATTTTACTGTTATACTTGTTAGCATGTCTCCCTCTTTCCCATCTGACTGCACCTTCTAAAAGGCAGTCAGAATGCTTTGTCTATGTGCCTCGGGCATAGCGGGACACCTGGCACTCACCAGTGCTTCATAAATATTAGTTCAGTGAGTAAAATTCTCACCATATCAACTCAGGGGGAAAAGCAACAGAACAACAACAAAAAACTTGGTTGTTGTGTAAAAACTTTCCCCGACCTCCTATTCCACATTTAGAATAGCATGCAGTTATTGAGCCTATGGCCCATGTTTTGTGGAAAACTCTCAATCTGAGATACTCATCTCATATGAATTTTTAAATCCAGCCCCCATTACACTATTTCATAGAGCCATATTTAATGCATTTTAAAATTTTTTCTGTGCGCCTTGCCATGCACAGTTCTGTTCACATGTAGGTGCTCAATAAACATGTGTTTATTGATTTTTAGATAAGCATTTCAGAAATATTAATTACCAGTCACTCAGAACCACTTTACGATATGAACGTAACATGTAGTCATTGGACATCTACTATGTGTGATACGCTATTAGGTACCAAGAGAGCCTTGGATGGGCTGCGAAGCCGTCGGAATCCCAAAAGAAGTTCCCATTGCTGCAGCCTACTCACACCACTAGCCAAATAAAACTTGAAAATTGACCTGATGAGGTGATCAAAAAGTCTCTCTAGGCTCATAATTTACAAGGCTCATTATACAATTTCACATTAGAGTTTTCAGCTCTTTACATAAAAAATTAATAGACCAAAAGCAAACTAAGAATGTAAGCAATACTTAGACCACTGTTGGAAGACTCAGCCCCCTCTCAGCTCACTGACTGAACCAGAAAAGGCTAATTAGTGCCACAGTCACTTCATACCGGAAAGCACTCACTGTACTTTTAAAACAATCTAGTGTTAATCAACATTGTACGTTAAACCTAGCTCGTGTCCATTAGCAAGGACATTGTTTTTAATAGGAGGAATTCAGTTTTAATGTTTTGTAATGGGCCATTTATTAGTATACAAGAGGGTCAGAAGAACTAATTAGAGATTATTTGAGCAAGTGTAAGTAGTATGGTTTTCCCAGGTTGCCAATTGGGATTCCAAATCCCAGAACAGAATACTTAGATGCAGATATAGTATCAGCTTTTATATGCCTGTGGGATTACTTGAGTGCCCCAAAGCTTAATTTAAGTGCCAGGTTGTGAAAATTTGCTTCAGTAAAGCAAGTTTAAGTCACATTCGTCCTTTTGATTTTTATGAGATCTGAACAGGTAAAAGCCTGCTTAGTTTTTTTAAAAAATTAGCTCCATGGCATTCTTTTTTCATTTTATGTACTTCAGTGTAAACATTAAAAAGGAAAACCTCTTTCTCACATGGTCCAGCATTCATGACAGTAATTATCTGAATTGCTTACTGCCTGCTATCTTCCTGCCTGCGTGAAAGACACTTTACCGAAACTTCCCCAATGTGAGACCTTCCTAAGGGTTTCTTTTTTCAGCGGTTGTGAGGAAAGCTGTCGGGAGGAGAGGGAGTAATTTTGGAATTTGATAGCAAGGCCCCTGAGGATATGAAAACTCACTCAAAATGCATTGTACAACTGCCTTAGGCAAGGAAGGTATACCCAAGCTATGAACATCTGGCTTGCAACTACTATTTACATAATGAACTCATTCTTTTCCACCCTCGGTATTTACCTCAGAGTCCTCTGCTCTCTCCCTCGGGGAGTGCTCCCGAATTCAGTTAGCCCTCCTGAGCCAATGGAGGCCAGCTGGTAGCCAGCGTGGCCTTCGCTGCCCTGCTTTGCTCTTCAAGATCAGGCACATGCCTTGCGCCTCATGTGTATTTTATGACTTGTACTTTGATTGTTTCCATCTAAGGGTGTTTTTGTTTTTTTCTGAATGTAGATCTTTATTCTTTAACCAACAACAAAACTCTTTTTTTCTTCTTTCTAAAAAAAAATTGCTTACCAGTTACCTCTTTACATTCTCTTTAATTTTGACCTGAAATTACAATCTATATAAAGCAAAAAAGTATCAAAGTCAGGCTTATGATAAACTTCTACACACACACACACACACACACACACACACACAAAAATTGTGTTTAAGTAAATGTAAAAAAATAAATAAAACAAATGAACTGGATCCCAAATTTTCCCCTAGATTAATCCATAAAGAAAAAAAAATGAAATCTACAAATACAATAGAACAACATGGCGCTCTCATTCTGAACGTGAGATGGAACAGCATAGAAAGACCACCCAAGGTAATCTTCCATAAGAACAAGGAAGACTGGGACACTAGTCCTATCTGACACGGACATTTTTGTTAAAGCTATAATAGGACAATGTGGCATTTACAGGGGGTTAGATCAACGGAGTAATGGAAAAGATAGGACCCTAAAATAATTTCACACTCAGAGTATGGATTAGGAATTGGAGATCAGTTAGGTGAGAAGGGGGGAGATAATAGTTATTCAATCAGTGGGTCTGGAAGAATTGGTTATCTATAAGGTAATCAATTAAATTCATTTCTTAATCCACATAATATTCAAAAATCAGTTACTAGCTGTAGATTTAAGACAATTATGAAAGGTAAAAATATAAAAATTATAGAATAAAATATAAAGTACCTTTTGCAACCTCAGAGAGCAGAAAATTTCTTAAACAATAAAATCTGCACCCTATAAAGTAAAAGATAGGCATGGTATATGACTACATTGAAACTAAAATCTTGCATTCATCAAAATACATCAGGATTTAAAAAGACAAATCATTGAATGGGAGGTTTTTGTTATACCTTTTTTATATGCAGAATCAATAAGAAAAAAAGACAATGCAATAGAAATATGAGAAAAATGTGAATGGGCATTTCACAGCAAAAGCAACATAAATAGCCCTAAGCATGCGAAAAGATGCCTATCCTCCCTGGTAATCAGAAAAACATAAATTAAAACCACTGTGAGAAATACATAATTAATGTCTGAAAATTAAAATGATGATTAAAAAAGGAAAATTCTATTGAAAGCAAGGTAAGGGTTTTAACACACTGCTGGTGATGATTTCAATTGTTACAGCCATTTGCAAAAAAGTTTATCCTGTCGATGCTGAGGAAAACTAAGCATAAACACATCCTACGATTCAGCAGTCCCATTCCTAACCACATACGCTATAATCTAAATGTTGTATCCCCCTCCAAATTAAAAATTAAAAAAAAAACTGAACAAAACAAAACACTCATAGATACAAAGCACAAATGAATGGTTGCCAGACAGGAGTGGGTGGGAGGGACAGGTGAAAAAGGCAGAGGAAAAAAGAGGTACAAACCTCAAGCTATGAAATAAACAAGTCTTCGGGACATAATGTACAGCACAAGAAATATAGTCAATATTGCAATAGCTTTGTATGGTGACAAATGGTTCCTAGACATTATGGTGATCACATCATAAGGTATAAAAGTGTCGAGTCATTATGCTGTCCGTGGACATGGACAACAGTATGGTGACTGTGGAAGGGGGCAGGTAGAAGAGGACAGAGTGGATAAATGGTGATGGGAAAATAAAATAAAATAAGACAGATGCAACTTAAATGTAGGACAACCAAAACATTTCTGGAGAAACAAACTAGAGAGTAAAAAACACTTGGATTATTTTCACTAAATCATAACTTTGCTTGAAACAACATAGAAATTTTGTTGCCACTCTCTTTTTTTACATCTTATCTACTCAATGCTATAACCACATAGCAGTTCACCCTCTCCTGGGTGTCCTATAGGATTCTGATCAACTTGGTTTCCTGTAGGCTTAGGTAAGACTAGCAAGAAGTCCTTTCCGTGGCGTGAGACTGGAATCCTCTTGCTTGATCCCCATGCCACACCCACATCCTAAATCCAAAGATTCCACTGCTCTTATTAATTAGGCAATAAAGGAGGATGAACAGTAATACAAAGCAAATACAAAAACTTTGAGGATCTAAAAAATCAGGTTGGAGGATCATAAAAGCTTGGGAGATAGGATCAAGTCAAAGGGCATAATGCTTCTTTCACTTTTGCTCAATATTCTTTCTCACCCCCAACACACACAGACACACAGACACACACACACACACACACAAACACACCTTGCTTTCTCTAAGAACTTAATGAATATTATTGAACAATTAATTGTAAGTGAGAGTGGAAAACATGTTCCAGAATGTATGAAATAACTTTTTATGAAACATTTACATGCTATTGTCACAAACAAGTAAGACTGAGATACCCTGAAAAAAATTCCGAGATAGAAAGATACATTGAAAACGAGTTTAAAGGGCTTTATAGATCAAGAGGGAGTTATTAAGGGGATGTGACTGATCACTAAGTAGATAATAATATTAGTAATGGCCGTAAAATCTTGAATTTATATGAAACTTTCTATTTAATGTCAGTTGTAATGATTTATTAATAATTAACTATAAAGTGTACCTAAATTTCCTATCTCTATGAAATGCATGTTAAATTCATCCCAGATGTTCATCTATATTTTCCAACACACCCTCAATGATTCGTGTGGTAGAATAGTCTTATTAGCAAAAGGGACAGGAGAAAGAAATCAAAATTTTATTGAGTGCCTGCCATGTTTCAAGGCATATTACATTCATTATTTCATTGAATCCCCACAACAATCATATAAGTATTACACTATTAATCCTAACTTATAAATCAAAAGTAGGTATTTAGAAAAGCAAATAACTTTTTTAATGTTTCACAAGTAGAAGGTGAGAGAATCAGTATTTGAATAGAAGTCCATCTGGCTTCACATCCCAGCAAGCTTTCTTTCCCTTGTGTTAAATTCCTCCCTAACAAATGTAGTTTGTAACTTTGAAGGGTTAGCAGGGGGGAAATTTCCTGTATGTCCATCATCTAATTTCCAGGATTACCTTAACGGAGAAAATGGACATTGAGCCTCATAGCAAAGCTGCTATTAGTGAAAGCCTTCCTTGGAAGACCAGTCTCTTCAGTTAGTTAGACAACATGGCTTTGTCTCCTGCTACTAGGTCATGCACAGCCTAAGTCTTTCAGTAAAATGCTGCTGATGGCAAATGACTTCCGAATCCAAACAAGCCTTTTAGGTCTATTTAATAGATCAATACAATAATTCACTTGGGGGGCCCTGAAATCATTTGTTTGGACCTGATGTCTATGTAGTCAGATTGAGATATATACTTCAACATGTGCAGGTAATTAACACAAATAAATTGCATGGAAAGATGTCAGACTAATTTGGATTGTGTGAAGAAGGTAGTATTTAACTCATTTCCAAGTGACTGGGATTAAATAGGTCACCATAAGGGCAATACCTTCAAGGAGTATCACAAAGGAAAATAAACCAAAAGGCCAAAGGATAGACTCTGTCAGGTGTAGATGCTTCAAAATTCAACTGAGCAGAGGCTAGAATATGCACCGACTATGAACTTATTGATGGAAGGGGCTGAAGCAAACAAAGAAAACTTGATATAAATTGAAGGGGTTTTTTCTTCTTCTTTTGTTTTAATCACTTCTATTTGACAGTGAAAGACTCTCCCAAGGGAAATGTTCCTCAGTGGACACACCAGAGGGAAACAATTTTGCCTTAACTCCCCAGAGGAACAGGGTATATGTGGAAGTAATAATAACTTTCCATCTCTAATTTTGATGACATGAAAACCAGAGTTTATATGCTTGTTTGATCTAGTGTTGGATTGGATTCTAGCAACATTTCATACCAACTGAGATCTGTTGATTATGTGTGTTGGGACATTAGCCAAAAGACCATTACAATAGTCTGAAAGGAGTAAAATAAAAAATTTTAACTTGGATCCTTCCATCAAGAACAGAGAAATGGCCATAGGAGGAAAATTTCATTACAACTGAGGTGTGACTCATTTGTCAGGTGTGTAGTAAAAGATGATTCCCCATAAGAGAAACTTTTTAAAAGAAAATTAAATGAAGTCCTTTGCTGACCAATGAATGACTTGAATGTGCCCATCAATATAATGCTGATAACAGTAAAGTCATATAACCATTCATTCATTTAGTTGGTCATCTAACAAACAGTTGTTTTATAACCAAGCACTTTGCCAGATGTTGTCAATGTGAAGAAGAATAAGACTCCACCCATGTGTGCAGGATGGAAGGACAAACTAGGGGAAAGAGATGTAAGTAGACAATTATATTTAACTAAAGGCCCAGTGCACAAATTTTTGTGCACTTGAGGGAATCCCTCAGCCCGGTCTGTGCTCTCTTGCAGTCTGGGACACCTCAGGGGATGTCCACCTGCTGGCTTACGCCCGCTCCCCAGGCGATCAGGCCTAAGATGGCAGTCAGACATCCTTCTGGCAGCCAGGGAGCCCTGAGGGGATGTCCACTTGCCAGCAGGGAGCAGGCCCTGCAGTCAGACATCCTTAGCGCTGCTGAGGAGGCAGGAGAGGCTCCCACCACCACTGTACTGGCAGAAGTCAGCCTGGCTTGTGGCTGAGCAGAGCTCCCCCTGTGGGAGCACACTGACCACCAGGGGCAGCTCTTGCATTGAGCGTCTGCCCCCTGGTGGTTAGTGTGTGTCATAGTGACCAGTCATTCTCATTGGTTCTGCTATTTGGGCCAATTTGCATATTACCTTTTTATTATATAGGATTCCTTAAAGCATGGTGTCATAGAAGCATGGATAAAGAACACATCACCTGCCGTGGACTAGAGCCTGGAGACCTCTTCCTACAAGACAAAAAACCCAAAATAAATCTTGAAACGTGAGTAAAACTTAGGCAGCTAGAAATGATGGTATTCATGAAATAAGAGGCAGCACAGGCCAAAGGAAAGAACCTAAGGCCAGAGCTGTGTTGAGAAGTACAAGTAGTGCAGTGCTAAAGCAGAGAGAGTACTGAACGATGAAAAAACAGAAGCCAGATTAGGGGAGCAATGGGAGTCTCCTCAAGGAGCAAGGGAGAGTGACATGGTAAACAGAGGACTATGGCAGATGAATAGAGAAGTGATTGGAATGTCACCAAAGTGGAGACTGGGTAATCAGTAGGAAATCTCTTACAATAATGATGGCAAGGAATAATGAGGGACTGAATAAAAAACACTAAGGATAGAAAGGAGAAGACAATCTGAAAAATATCTGAAGATAAAATTAGTACAACATGATAAATGATTGGATGTGGATGATAGTAAAAGAGAAGGAACATCCAAAACCTCCCAAGTTTAAATGAGAATGGGGAAGCAGGATAATGAAAGATAACAATACTGACCCATGGTCCAGGAAATAAGATAAAAGAAACCATGTTAAAGACTTGGGGAGAGAGATGGGTGGGGGCGGGGAGGGTGAAGAGGGAGAGAGAGAAAGACTATCTGAGTAATCCTGGTAAATTACACCATTTCCTGAACAAATGTCCTCATTTTTACTTGGAGTACTTGTTGTGAGGCCATCTAATATCATACCCATCTCTATTATATTTGTTTTCTGGGGGTGTTGGGTGTTTTTTTTACTGTATAATATTTATCTGTATGCTACATATAAAAGTGCCTAAGCACTTTTGATTGATTGAATTTGAATCTAAATCTGCTTGTACTCACTGTGCTATGCCTTCTTTATGTCAGATGCCAAGCTGGTTGTATAATGCTCTTCTAGGCACATCATTTCCTTCTCTTCTTTTTATTTTTCTATCAGTGTCTCCAATGGACTGAGGCACAACTGAAAGTTTCCATCCAATCTGATATTCCTGCAGCACAATTCTGATATGAATCAGCATTTTCATTACATAAATCTCAATTTTCAGCTCAAGCTATGAACATATAAGGCATTATATTTCCTGCCCTTTCAAATCTCTAACTCATTCAAAGTTGACCTGTAAGTAAGGGTTAGGAAATGATAAAAATCAAAACATAATTTTGGTAGCTATTTGGACAGATAGAACATCAACATGGCCTTTCTGTTCAGATTTTTACTACTCTGCTGGGGCATGCACATTTTTTATTCATTTAACAAGTATTCATTGGGCACTATTTTGAAGCCCTTAAATGTTTCTGTGGGAAGAAAAAAAACAGTAAAAATTCCTGCTATTATAGAATTCAATTCAACTACAGAGCAACATTCAATTACATGTGTATATAGACAGGTGTATCCTATCTAAGAAAGAGGTAATATGCAAATTGACCATCACTCCAACACACAAGATGGCTGCCCCCATGTGGACACAACATAGCCACCACAAGATGGCCAGCAGGGGAGGGCAGTTGGGAGTGACAAGGCCTGCAAGGGAGGGCAGTTGGGGGGGACCAGACCAGCAGGGGAGGGCATTTGGGGGTGACCAGGCCTGCAGGGAAGAACAGTTAGAAGTGATCAGGCCAGTAGGAGAAGGCAGTTAGGAGCAATCAGGATGGCAGGGGAGTAGTTAGGTGGCAATCAGGCTGGGAGGGGAGTGGTTAGGATGTGATCAGGCTGGCAAGCAGATGCAGTTAGGGACAATCAGGCAGGCAGGCAGGTGAGTGGTTGGGAGCCAGCAGTTCTGGATTGTGAGAGGGATGTCCGACTGCCTGTTTAGGCCTGAATCCAGTGATATTGGGCCTAAACGGGCAGTTGGACATCCCGTGAGGGGTCCCAGATTAAAGAGGGTGAAGGCTGAGCTGAGGGACAGTCCCAACCCCATGCATGAATTTCGTGCACCGGGCCTCTAGTATATGTATAAATGAATAGATGATAGGTAAATAGATAGATAGATAGATAGATAGATAGATAGATAGATAGATAGATGATAGATAGATAGATGACAATGAACTTGGTCAGACTTAGGGATATTAGACTGAGAAGTTTCCTGGCATGTGGCACTTACAGTATTAAAACCAGTGCAAATTGCTCACTCTAGAGCAGTGGTTCTCAACCTTCTGGCCCTTTAAATACCATTCCTCATACTGTGACCCAATCGTAAAATTATTTTCGTTGCTACTTCATAACTGTAATGTTGCTACTGTTATGAATCATAATGTAAATATCTGATATGCAGGATGGTCTTAGGCGACCCCTGTGAAAGGGTCGTTTGACCGCCAAAGGGGTCACAACCCACAGGTTGAGAACCGCTGCTCTAGAGTGTAAAGCAGGGACATAGTAAACAATTTTAAAGAGGAAGCTCAGTAACCTAATTGAGAAGATGGTGTCTAAGTAGAATCTTAAAAATGGTGAAGAATTTGGACAAGAGTATATCAGGGGGAAAGCATTCGAGACAGAAGAAAGAGCTTAGGAAATGGCTCTATAGTAGGGGCATGTTTGGTGTATATGGAATAGTGAAAGTATATATTAGACAGATTGCCTACATGACAGCAAAATTAAAAGAGTAAGGTTTAAATCAGAAAAGCTGTATTCAAATCCAAGATCTCCTACTTCTTAGTACTCTGATATTGGACCTCTCTAAACTCTAGGGGAATAATTATTAGAAATATAAAAATAGTAGGTTTAAATAGTGAATGGATAAAAATATATTTGTGCTGGATCAACAAACCCAAGGAACTTGGATCCAAAATTCATTGTAGCTGTTTTTAATATCCTTTGAGTGATTTAGACTTTGCCAATATAAATAAACCCATCATGAAACCAATCAATGTAATTTTTCTTCTGCATATTTCTGCGTTTTGCCCTAACAATAAAATATGGGTGTGAGAATCCTAAAACATTCAATAAATATTTGGTATGACCAAAATAACCCCAATCTTTACCTGTCCAAAGACTAAGTAAACATTCACACACACACACACACAGAGAGAGAGAGAGAGAGAGAGAGAGAGAGAGCAAAAAGAAAAAACAAAACCAGAAACTTCCATTTTCTTATTATTTTACTTATTGTTGACAGTTTATCTGAATAATTCAGTGAAAAGATTCTAGCAGAGAAGGTTTTTATATAAATTAATTAGAACTGCTGTTTCAGCAAACCATGCAATTAAATTTCATATTCATTCTTCACATTGTGAAAAGTTTTTACCTGTTCAGGTAGAGTGAATACTTCAAATAAAACCAGATTTACAGAGCTCCAAATCTTTCCTCCCTGGTCATTTTCTGCTCAAGGATATATTTTGGCTTAACATGCACCAAATCACAACAGAAGTCCCTTTCTTTTCATTTTCACTACATCCTAAGCAATTCCTCCAAGGACTTCCTCAGAGTTCTCTGCAGATGGGAAATGCAATTCACAATGCAATAAAATTTATAGCTCATAAAATTATGAATAAGCCAAACGTTAAAAAAGAAAAGTTAAACTAGGTTTAAAATGATTTTTATAATATCAACCACATGAATTGACACAGAAAATGAATTGCAAATGTAAGGGAATGCAACAACTAAATGCTCTGTGCTCTCTGGGTGTTAAATGGAGACTGTCAGCACAGCGCAAAAAGATGAAGGAAATCGTCATTGATTTCTCTCAGTAGAGGTGGCCAATGCAAGGCCCAAAGTTGGCATTTTTAAAGCAGATTAACTGAGTCTGATTGCAAGGACAAAAGCCAAAATAAAAGGAGGTGTTTGGGAACTAGATGATGAAATGAAGTGAGTCAACCTGTAATCATTGTAATTAGCTAGTTTATGAATATTAACAATAGAAAGAGAGCAAAGGGGGGGCTAGAAATTATAAGCATGGTCATCTGGTCAGCTTCACAAGAAGCTATAGAACCACTCCCTGCAGATAACGTGGGAAAGAGATCAAACCAAGGAGGAGAGAAGCATATAGGCCGTGAAGGGGGTGGCATAGGGAAGGTGTTTATCTGTCAGTTTAGCCTGAGGAACAACAGATTGGCCAGGGAATGAACCCCAATGCAAACCCATGAGATCTTGGAGAATTACTGGTAAAATTCCCAAGAGCTCCCTCTCTCTTGCTTGCCCTTGCTCATTTGCTTTCTCTTGCTCTGTGACCCGCCGTCACCCATGTATTCACATGTTCTCTCTTCATAGCTACGTGGCTTCAAGCAGCCACATGGCCTGAGGCTGTGAGGATGCCAGGTACAATGGACTGCAGCTGGGAACACAAGCTAAGCTAGCCAGATGCTGGACTGGACTGCACTTTAATATGCAACAGAAATTCTGGGCATTAGCCTTAATTCTGGTCCTGCTGAAGACATGGTTGGACTTTTTCCATGGCAGGAAGGACAAAGATGGGACCTTGGAGGGGACTCCCCTTAATTTATATCATTAATAAAACTTTCCACAAAACCCCCTCCTCCTGTGGGCGCCTCAGAAATTTTTTTTTTCCTCAAGGCACGGCAAGAACTCTGCTTCCACCAATAACAAACCCAAATCATTAGTGTAATTATTTTGTTAAAAAGAATAAAAATATAAGACAATAATAATTAAACAATCCAAACATTACTTTCTCTCAGTAGTAATTCTTTTTTTAATAGAAGTCTTAGCAATATTAGATTAATCTCAATTTTCCATTTCATTTACCTAATTACTATGGACAACTTCAGAATCTGGATGCTTGATGAAAACAGACATTATCAATATCCAATTCAGAATCATTGAGTCCCCCACAGATTTGTGTCCTTGGTGATCTTTTCTTGCCATACACACTTTTCCCAGATGACCTCATCTATTCTATTGGCTCTAATGATCATACATTGATGATTCCCAAATCAATATTATTATGGCTCATATTCTTGTGCCCCTGCCCAAATTCTATCAATGTTTGTATGTGTCCTGGCAACTTTAACTATATGCCTAAAGTCAAGCTAAATACCTGACTCCATCTTAGTTAAAGGCCACTCAGGTGTGTGTAAGGACCTGGGGAAGGAGGGATTAGGTCACCTTTTATACATCCCCTTGGAATGTGGCCAGTATCCCTGCACTATTCCAATCAATCAGCCTATGTAGGTATCAATACCTATGACATGTCTATGCAGTTTTTCTGTCCACTTGAAGTATCACTTTCTTTCAAGTCCATTCCTAGCCTTCCATCTACTTTGCTCTATGTTACTGACAGCCGACCTCTGAAAAATCTGTCTCTGAAACGCCCTTGCCAATTGTCTTTTACTTGAATTTGATCAATGAGGGAGGGGGGAAGGGGAGGACCTGTGGGAAACCCGAGGCCAAGAAGGGGGAGGGTCAGGCTATTCCCAGCCACACAGGGACCCCAAACTCTGTGTTTTTCAACTGCCAGGTTTTGTTCAAAATGTTTATTAATATCTTGTTTGTTTATTATTAAATCACAAATGTACATTTTATTTCTTACCTAACTTGACATTTGACTATTCAGTTCTTCCCGTATCTCCCAGGAAATCATACCCGCGCTGTCACTCCCATTTTCTTTCCACATTTCCACATAAGCAATCTTTTTTATTTTTGTCTTAAATATTGAAATCTTCCCAGATGTCTTGTTTTTTGTTTTTTGTTTTTGTTTTTTGGGTTTTTTTTTGTTGTTGTTCTTGTGTGTGGGTTTTTGTTGTTTTGTTTTGTTTTTTTTGGCTTTATTCTCCCTACATCCTTGAATGGCGTCAACCACTCTGATGGTTTCATTGAGTATCAGTAAACAAGTGAGTTGATCTATAGCTCTGGTCCAGGTTGGTCTTCTCAACCTCAGATATGAATATTCTGAACATCTCTTTGTGTATGTCCCACAGGCTTCTCAAAATCAAAACTTAGTTCGTTATCTCCTCACCCCTAACTAGTCTCCAGCGGCAAACCCCCTCCACCAACCTGTGTCTCAGGAAACTGTGAAATTTCTCCAGCCAGAAACCGGGGCATCAGGATTTATTTCTTCTAACCCATCACAAATATTTAGATCAGTCAGAAACTTTTGTATATGTTCCCTCTTTCATGACTCACTAATCTGTACCCTGTTTCCTATTCCCATTAAAATACCTTTAAACAGATTCTCATCACTTTACTCCTAACCCCTTTCTATGGCCCCCTGTCCATTCTTCCCATTGTTTCTAGGAAAATGGTTTTCATTGCTCTTTGAATATAATTCTTTTTTATTTTGAATATAATTCTTACTTCATCAATCCATTGAATACTTTTGCTGACTTTCTACTGAGTTCAGAATAAAATCTAAATTTTTTATTTTAACACAAGACTCTCCACAGTTTTTCCCCATTTAACTCCTCTCGCCACTCCTCTTTATATTCGCTCTAGTACTAACAAAATATCTGCAGTTCTCAAGCTCTCTTTGCTTTCACACATCATTGCTTGTGGCCCACTTCTCCCTCTTCCCAGAATGCACCTCCATTCTTTCTTGGCCTGGAAAATCCTTTGCTCCTCATCAAGATTTCACTCAGGCATTACCTCCTCCAGAAAGGCTTTTCCATACAGTCTCATTAAGGTGCACTTCATCCGTTAGCCCCGAGTGGCCTGTGGGTACTTCCCTGAGAACTGTCACTGTTCTCTAATTGTATTTTTATTTTGGTTTCTACTGTCAGGCTATGAATTCCTTGAAATCTTGGGCCCTTCTTACTTATTACAATTTTCTAGCACAGAACAAATAAATATTTCTTGAATGAAAGAGGTCATCTCATCATAGCTATATGTATAAAATATGGCATATCTAAAATAGATAATATACTTATTGGAGAAAAATGAAAGTTAAAGATCAGGTCTTATTCCCCATTGAATCCTGATGCATCAAGCAGAGCGTCTATCATACAAAATTTGCTCAATAAACGTTGACTTTTTATTGTTCCTAAGTTGGATTGAGTTTGTTTGGTGCATGAGTTCATTGGAAAATCATGCCAATCCTCTGTTCTCTTGTCCTATGCCAAACCTTTAAGTAAATTAGTCTCTGTTATTTAAGAACTTACATTTGGCAGAGTACTATGAAAAGCTTAAAAAGTCTGGTCTTTGTTCTCTTGAAATTTTAAAATCTAAATATATACTTAGATACATACATAAGTTGAATATCAAAGTCCATCATGTGGATGAGACAGATGGGATCTTATTAGGCTTATAGAATAGTTTACCACTTGCCCTACCTGCCATGTATTCAGAGATAACCTTGTTCTCATTAGCTTTTGCTGTTTTACAATACAAAAACTTTTCTAAAATCCAAGTCAAGAGCTAGGAAACGAGTCAGAAAGAGACATCTCATTCTGGGATAACTCACTCTAATTTCCTCATTAGTGAAAATGACATCATCATAAAGAATATCTGCCAACAATCTGATATAAAAATGTACATGCATCATGAAAAATAATTGCTGTTCAATTACTACTGAATTACAAAGCCGTCGTACAGGTGCAATAATGCAAGAGCCTTGAAAGTATGAAAAACTGCTTAGCTTAGGTAATTACATGTGTTTGAATAACGTCTCCAGAATAAAATTGCAGAGTTTGAAGAAACAATGAAATCAGAACCAACATGCTATTTATAACCATATTTTTAATTTTTTTATTTTTCCTCTTGAATAAATTTTTAAAGGCCAGTTATAATTTTTTAACTCTGGGGTCCAGGCAGGGAGAATAATAGAGTAGCTCTCCCTCTGCTTTCTACCTTTTCCACTTCTCATATTGGATCCACAGGGACAGTACTACACAGATAGAAATCTAGCCATAAACATGGTAATTGCAACTTTTAAAATACTTAAATCTTGCTTGTGCCCTCTGCATAGCTCACATATACAAAAAGCAATAAAATAAAGGAAGACAATTCTAGTACTACTGTGAAAATGATATATTTCTTGTAAATTTCCAGGTCTTTAGGAAGGAAAATCAGAATCAGAAAAGTAGAAAGGGCCTTAAATATCACCTAATGTGAAGTCCTTATTCACTGTAGGAAATAACTGAGGTCCTAGTGAGTTAAGTTCATTGTACAAATTTGTGGCAATAGTAGAAGAGCTGAGTCTAAAAGCATCTCTGCAATATTTGGATTTGATTAAGCATAAGCTCTATTGGTCCAGGTCAATTCTAATATTCAAGATATTCAAACTTAAAAGCTCAAAGGCAGATTTTTGTCCAACTACAATGTTATAGAAATAAAATTGGACAGCAGTAATGGGGCATAAATTTTATTGTAAGACAAGCTATTAGCTAAGTTAGCTTAGACCAGTCATCTCAGCTCTCAGATCTTCCATTGTAAATGGGGTTTGTCCAAAATGCCTTCTTTCAGATCTAAGATTGTATGGTTTTGAAATAAAGGGACAGATGCCTTCAACCTCTGTATCCACCATCTCCAGCCCGCTCTTCCACTACAGGAAATGCCTTTCTTAAGGAAGCCAGGATTCCTTGTCTCTAAACTGGTCAAGATCATAGTCTAAGAAAATGATTGGTTTAAAAATGGAGGCTTCAATATTCATCAACATTTTAAGTTTTAAGATGAGTATTATAGAGGTTAATTATTTCCTTCTACACATATTCTCTAAAATTGGTGCAGGCAAACCCCAAATATTAAATGAAGACAAAGAAATAATTTTACCTTCACATTAACATAGCATATGATTCATATGCTTACATTTTTCTTTTCTGAAAATATAGTGTTAAAGTCTCAGCCAAATTGTTTAGTCTACTCTAAGAAATAAAAAAGGAAGTGACTTGAAGTTTGAAATGGAATCAGGTTAGTATTTAGTAATTAATTTCAAAACAAAACAGTTATTTTCTTGTTTTAATGAAAACTAACTTTTTCTCCAAAATGTCTGCTATTGTCCGATGGTATATGTTTAGCATTGGCTGTGGTCTCCTATAGCCTTCTCTAGGTGCTTTGCATAGGAATGGCATAGTGTCCCCATAATGTCTCATGAAATTCTAATGGTGTTCAGTAGAAGTGATTAAATAGTAATGTTCTAAAGCTGCTTTTGCCTTGAAAATGTTTAACAAAGTGTCATTGGAGGTTATGCTTCACCTCCACTCAAAGCAAGAAGTAACTCTTCCCACACACACAAGAAAGGGAATTTGATTCCTCTCTTTCATCGCCTATGGGATATGTCATAAGGTGTCTCAAACTCAACCTGTCAAACAGTAGAGTCATCTTACTTTACCCCAAATCAGTCCTTTTGTACATAATATCACCACTGTCCACTGTGATGTCTATGCTAGAAACATCATCCTTGATGTCCTTTTCCTCATCCCACACATCCAATTAGTCCTAAAAATCCTGCCTCTGATTTTCTTTCAAATCTTGGTACTTCCTTTTTTAATTTTTTTTTTATAAATTGCTATGCTAGTACTCTAGGTGATGGTGGTAGTAAAATAAGTAGCTAAGGATTATTGTCCTGTCAGTGTACCTCTTAGCTGTTGCTTATACTTCTAACCTTGAGTAGAAAAAAATGATTTATGAAAGACTTTAATCCTTTATACCATGCCTTTTTGTAGAATTCAATTTAGTTAGACAAGTCAGGTTATAAAAGAGGAATGACTTCAACAACCAATCAAAATTCTGTCTTATGGAGCCATTTGTGATCTGGCTTTTTCTTGCTTTTCAGCTTCATCACTCATTTCTTCTCACATCCCTGAAGCTCCCTGGCACAAGCTTTCTGAAGCTGCTCCTACCTTGAACCAGTAAAAACAACTTCTTTAGGTCCTCCAAGAGTAACATGTTCTGTGTTTTAGAGAGCATGCGCTCAAGTGGAGTCTCTGTGTTCAAAAACAATATGGACATTTCAATTTTTAAAAATGTCTGAAATTTATATTGTAATTTGACATTATGTTTTAAGACACCTTAAACCCTTCCACACTCTAACCCAGTAAAATTGTTTCTGATAATGTAGCCTAGAAATATAGTGTGGGCATGGGGGTAGCTTTATGTACATATATTCATCCCAGTATTGTTGATAAAGATGCTTTTTCTTTGAAATGTGGGTTCATGGTCAAAAGTTAAAGAAAGACTGCTTATATCTGATTTGAGACGAATGCTACTAAAAGTGGAAGAATAGTTAAGTGAATGATGTGTCTATTAATGCAACCATAAAAATTCATGTTTACAAAGAGTTCATAATGCCATGTTAAAGTGCTTACAACATTACCTACAACAGGAAAATGTATTATACAGCAATTAAATAAAATTATATAATTTAAAACCTACTAAGAAAAAAAGGGGAAGACATGAAAACAAATTCTCCAAGCCCTGGCCAGTGTGTTCAGTGGTTATAGCTCTGGCCACCCACCACGGATCTCTGTTTTGATTCCCAGTCAAGGTTAGGTACCTGGGTTGCAGGTTCAATTCCCAGCCCATGTTGTGGCACGTGCATGAGGCAACCGATTGATGTGTCTCTCTCATATCTCTCTCTCTCTCTCTCTCTCTCTCTCTCTCTCTCTCTCTCTCTCTCTCTCT
>PVJC01013532.1:0-16069 GCA_004026665.1 Murina feae | reverse complement strand
AATGCTGCTACTCTCCCTAACTCAACCACCCCAAACCACAGGTTCCCACCACCTGTGGCTTGTTCTTGGCCAAGGAGACACAGAGGAGCCAAAGAATTCACACATAGCCGTCACTGGGCCCTGAGAGGGCAGCACAACCTGGATTGTGATATACTGTGACATTCCAGGAATCCCTTGTTGGCTGCTGGCTAAACACAGCCAGTGGCTTCAGGAAAACTGTCTCTTGCACGTGGGGAAACATGAACTATCACTTAAGGTTCCTTGTAAGCCACAGAAACCAATGTGGCTAACTTCATCAAATCCAAGTTGATTGGAAGTTGAGTCCTTTACAAAGGAAAAACGAATCCTGCCTCTTGGAGTGTAAGAACCACAGCAGCACTGCATCCCCCCCATGCCCTCCCCCCCCCCCCCCCCCCCCCCGCCCTCAGGGCAATTCCTTTGTGGGTGCTGCCATCGGATGACTCAGCTTCTACCAGGGCCCGTATTAAGTGCCCCACTCACGATTAAAATTCCTGGGGAGAAAAAGGGAAAGGGTTGCCTTAACCACGCGCTCATCTCCTTGGCTGGAAGTAAAGGGATGCCCCGGTCCACAGTCTATTCAGGATCTCATGTAATAGATGGAAATCAGTCCCAAAGGTAGGATGACCACATGTTGGGATTTGCCCTACACAGTCCCAATTTATAACTGTTTTTCAGGAATAACTATAAATAGTCTCACTTTTACTCACAAAGGGTCCAAGTTTGGATAATAAATTGCATTATCACTCTACACAAAGGAAAAAGAGGCCATTGTTACCGGAGAAGGGGAAGCAATGCTGAGCGGATGAAAATAGCTACCATTACAATGAGACTATTAGCAGGGGTCACAACAAAGTGTTTTGCTCCCAATCTCTCAGGTCAAAAGATAAGAATCAGAGTCAAAAGCCCTTATCAGTCTTCTGCTTTTGAGTCCCACGTGAAAATAACATTTCCAGCCTCACTCCCTATGTGTTGAATTATTATGACTTTGACCCAATAGTTGCGTTGCCTTGTCTTTGTATGTCCTTGCAGCTAAACCCCTGAATGTTAAAAGTGCTCCCTTTTACCGCTGCTTTTTTAGCTTAATTGGTGCCCTCCTGCTTTCCAAAATAGAATGCTAACATCCACTCACCCAGCTGGAGGGTCAGAGTGATCCCGCATCCAATATTCCCCAAAGCCTGTGCGGGGCGGTTGCTGCCCCCCTGCTGCTCACTGTAATAAGGAGTCAAATGGCGCCTTTTGATTCTGATTTCCTCCCACAGGCTGCTCTACAAGCCTGGGGTCAACTTGAAGGAAGAGGGATTTTGTGTAATATTTTCTCCTTTCATTCGTGCACTTAAATTACTTTCTTGCAAGCTCTGCTTGTTACCTAAATGTACTAGCATTTTTGTTACCTAATTAGCTTTCTTATCAGAATCCCAACCAAAAAATAACAAGAAATGTAATAATGATAAGGTATCCTGCCCCTCTCAAAACAGATTTCATTGCGCGCTTTATCTCTTGGTACTGTTCTGGCTTGTTTAATTAAAGTATCAGAAATTATTAGACTCACATTATTTCTTGATCTAGTACTCAAATTCTCCTAAAGAAAAAAAAAAGAAAGAAAGAAAAAACAGCTTCTTCTGCTCTGGTATTTAAACCTTTATCAGTGTGAGGCAGATGAGTTTTCCACACATATGCAACCTGATTCAGGTAATTCCATATAATTTGGGAAGAATCGCCTAATTTAGCCTCTGAGTCATTAAGCAAACACGTTTGACTTGGGTACCATGGGCCACCATGAACATCAGATGCACATGTCTCCTCTCCCGTGTGCCTGGGTCATCAGAACGAACAACATTCGCGTGCAAAAAATCCTGTGAAACCTTCGCATGGAGTCGTGAAATTCAAAGCCAAAATCTTATTAATTTTTTTCATTCGAGAGGTAGAGGTAAAAAAAAATCTCCAAGTTCAAGCCACTAACATTAGTCGTATTCAAGGAGGGTAGTCATGTCTGTTGTAGACTTGAAACTAACTGAGGAGGAAGCACTTTTAAATCACAGCATTGAGAAGGACAGAAATATAAGGCAGACTGGTTACTTCTCTTCGTCACACTGTGTGGGGAAAGTTCGGGTTGGCATCTGCTGGCTCCTGGTGGAGCTGTGCGAGAGGTTCACTTTCTTCGAAGTCGTCTGCAATATGATCCCTTTCTGCTCGGTCAGGCTTGGCTACCGCAGTCACCAAGCAGCCATTCTGAACTTGTGTTTCATCGGAGCTTCAATCCTTAGCCCTGTGTCTGCGGGATGGTTTGCTGGTGTCTGTCTAGGAAGAAACAGACTGGTGTATGTTTGCTTATTTCTACATTTTCTAGGTGAGTGGCCTCTTCTGACTGGATTGTTTTTGCAACTTAATTGCATGGATTGTTGTTAAAATTTATAGTTTATATTACTTCTGCCTTGCTCTTAGGGTAAAGTGCAATCAGTGAATTAAGAAGGTTGTTTCAACATTTCATTTTCCGTATTTTTTGAGGGATGCTTGTAAGTGTGTGTGTGTTGGAGGATGCTTTAATACCGATATTGTTGCACTGATTACTAGTATTTCTTATAGTAATTACCTCTTTACATTTCTGTCTTTTTTACTCCTTAGAATGCCTCCTTTCCCCTGTCCTATCCCAAATCCAAATTCATGACAAATGCTATGTGAAGCAGGTAGTTCATTTACTCCACAAGTAAGAAAAAAAATGTGCTATAAAGATTTTTGAAGTCCATGTAGAGTAACTGAGAAATGTTTTCATCAAGTGGTGGTCTTTCAATTAGTCACATCATAATTAAGATTGCATATGAAGATTTTGTCCTACATCATGAAATATGACTGTATGGTAAAAAAAAAATGAATGAATTCAAACACTACCCTGTGCCTCTTTACATAGAGAGAAATAAACAGATCTGAAGTTTGGGAGTAAGGTGATTGTGAGAAATGTTTGGGAAATATCAAGAATGAGGTCTAAAGAGCAAGTTGATAAAAAGTCTAGAATTTTAGGCTGAAAAGTTCAAGTTGTCCTTCTAGACAACAAAGACTCACTGATGATATGATGAAAATATTTGAGAAATGCTTTTCTTCAATAAACAGGAGGGGCAACGACAGTGAGAGGTTAAATAGAGAGATAGAGAGAGACCAGAAATCTCAGAATGATGGTCTAGGAAATGGAGATGTGTTAATTCAGGAGAGAATTCAGGAGAGCGGAAAAAAAAACCACGTAAAAACCAGGCAACTATATTATAACATAAATATGATGGAGGAATACAAATCAGCTCCAAGTTTCTGAGTTGAGGAACTTAGAATGTGTATGCTGTTCACCAATATGAAGAAGTGCAGCAGAAATACCGATTTGGGGCACAGTGGGTGAGATGAATGAGGAAGGGATGGGTACCAGACATGCAACATATCACACAATTTCAGGCAGGTGATAAATGGTCACTCGCTGAATGGGTTAGAATGTGATACCAACATGTGAGCTTCTTCGCTGCTTCAGTCTGTGAAATCAAAACTAAGCCACTGTAGGGCAAATATTCATTCAACAATCAACAGGTGTTTCTCACTGACATCGATACTCTGTGCCAGGCACTGTTCTAGAATCTGCAAGCCCACGTTGACATCTGGTGCAGGGAGTGAGGAAATAAGTAAACTTATACTAGGACAGGGCTTAGTGAGTGTCATGATGAAAAATACGCCAGTAAGGGGACAGGATGGACCAGACAGTCACAAGGTTCATTATTCTGTATCAGGGAATGTTTTCTGATAAGGAAACATTTAAGCAAGGGCCTGAATGTTTGCTCTTAACCTGGTAAGAGGCCATAGCAGGAGCACTTGGTAACTACTTGACACGGTAATTTCTGTTAGTCGAAACTCCTGTGCAAATCATTAGTCTAAGACTGAAATTCAAGCTTTGTAATTTGGCAAACAAAACACTTAAATCAAACTCCATGTCCATTCATTTTCATTCATTTTACTAAAAATCACTTCCCTTTTTAAAAATTAAATCTTTTGTTGAAAGTATTACATATGCCCTCTTTTTTCCCCCATGGACCCCTTCTAGCCTGGCCCCATGGTGCCATGCCTTCACCACCCTATTGCCTATGTCTGTGGGTTATACAGATATGCATGTAAGTTCTTTGTTTGTGTCCCCCACTTACCGCTGCCATCAATTTCGTCACTGAGTATCAGAAGTTCTATTAAAAATGTGTCTTCTGTCTGAATTGCTAAAATCTGAGCTCAGAAAGGCAGCTTTCTCTTACTTCACCATCATTTCTCACCTCTCTGTACAGCAGTGAGGCTACTACCCTGCCCCACCCCACCCCCCGCCCCCTGCATGAGGAATGAGAGAAAGAATGGCATTAAAAGAAGAAAGAGAAGCAGAAAAGAAAAAGAGGCTATGCTCTCGTCTAACTATACTGTTATTCTTAAAATGCTTTACTTTGCAGGCTTCTGAGATGTCTGAGATACCACTTTTTAAAAATATATATATTTTATTGATTTTTCATAGAGAGTAAGAGAGAGGGATAGAGAGTTAGAAACATTGATGAGAGAGAAACATCCATCAGCTGCCTCCTGCACACTCCCCACTGGAGATGTGCTCGCAACCAAGGCACATGCCCTTGACTGGAATCGAACCTGGGACCCTTGAGTCTGCAGGCCGACGCTCTATCCACTGAGCCAAACCAGTTAGGACACCACTTTTTTTTTTTTTATCACTCTATTGATTAAGAACAAATCAACCTTGTTAACAAGTGTTTTTTTTTCTTCTGGGGGCGAGATTACAGGCATCTTTAATTTCTTACAGGATATATTTCTGAATTACTTTAATTTTGTGAAAATGGGCATGATTTGCTTATACATTCTGAGAAAAACAATAGTTCAAGTTTAAGGGGAAAAAACGAGGACTCTAGACTAGTTAAAATGCATATTGAAGGACATGTTCACATTTAGAAAAATCCTGCTGTCTCCAACATGGCAATGGTTCACAGATACTTTAACCTTACTTGTGATGTGATTTGGTGATTCATCCCCCCTTACCCCCCTCTCTCCCCCTCCCCCACCTCTCCCTACCCCCCCTCCCCCTTCACAGGCACTGTTTTGTTGTCTGTGGTTGCCTTTCCTTTGGCAGATTTCCATGTCGGTGGTTTCCATATGACCAACGGCTTACCAAGACAGGAGCAGAGCAGGCTGTTTTACGCAGCTCTGCTGGCCCTCTGCCTCGGCTCGGGAGGAGTAAGAGCCATCGTTTGTCCACTGGGCACTTACAGCTTCCAGGAGCCTGGATCACAGAAACGAGTGTCTTTTTGTAACTGGTAGGTGGCACTGGTTAGGAGAGAAACAAGGTTTGTGGCATTCCTCTCTCTTTGGGGATTTCTCACTGTTTGTTCTCTGGTTCCCTTCTGAGGGGAGTAGCCCAGCCTTCATCAGTGATTGGGCTAGGGGGTTCACAATGTGACAACGCCCCTGACAATGACTCAGGCACTAATGACAGGAACATAGGAGTCGGGTCCAGAGCAACACAACTTCCCAGCACCTTCTGGAAACACATTGATACATTTACCCTCCAAGCAAGCAAGTGGGAAACCGCGTGGCATGGTGCAGAGAATGTGGCTTTGGAGCCACGTAGGCCTGGAAGGAAGTCTCACCTCTGTTTGACACAACTGCCTGACCTCAGGCAAGTCATTTATCTTTAAAGCTTCAGTGCAATCCTTCCTAAAGAGAGATACTTACGCCTCTTCTTGGCTTTTATTAGAGGTAATAGTGTATATACTGCCAGCAGAGAACCTGGCACATAGTAGGTGATCAATAAGCAGTAGCTATTATTATGAGTTATTACATTGTATTGGACTAATTTAGCAGGGATTATACATTCGGAGGGCAAAACAGAGAAAATATGGAAAGGATAGAAATATTGCACAGTATTTATTTATTTATTTATTTATTTATTTATTACTTATGAGAGAAAGGGACAGGGAGAGAGAAACATGGATGAGGGATAAGAAACACCAATTGGTTGCCTCCTGCACACCCCTATCAGGGATCCCAGCAACCTTTTGGCACACAGGATGATACCCAACCACCTGAGCTACACCAGCCAGGGCTTGTATAATTTTTAAAACATCAACCAGTATCTCTGCTTTGCATCCACTTCGCTCCCATCATCTGAAAGAGTTTGTATTCCTTGACAACCAAACCACATTTCAGTGGGTCTTGGCCTCTTCCAGTGAGTTCTTATACAGTTTTATGTGATTTTGAGGAACCAATTTTTATTATCTAATCTAATAAAAGAGTAATATGCAAATTGACCCTCACTCCATTAAACCTAAGCCACGCCCATCAGCCAAGCCACACCCACCAGCCAATCACAGCAACTGTATGCAAATTACCCCAGCCAAGATGGCGGCTGGTAGCCACGGAGTTAGAGCAAACAGGAGGCTTCCGTTGCACCAGCAATGGAGGAAACTGCCTGCCTAGGCCAGCTGTAACCTCTGCTCAAGGCAATAATGTTTCAATTATAGAAGATAAATAAACCCCAGAACCTGATTCCAGCCAGCCTTGCTGAGACATTGGGTCAATAGGAGCTGTGGCCAGCCTACAAACAGCCATCAGCCCCTCACCCAGGCTGGCCAGGTACCCCAGCGGGAACCCACCCTGATTCGGGACACCCTTCAGGGCAAACCAGCCGGCCCCCACCCATGCATCAGGCCTCTATCCTATATAATCCTATATAATAAAAGGATAATATGAAAATTGACCCTAACAACAGAACAACTGGGAATGATTGGTCACTATGACACACACTGACCACCAGGGGGCAGATGCTCAATGCAGGAGCTGCTCCTGGTAGTCAGTGCACTTCCACAGGGGGAGTTCTGCTCAGCCACAAGCCAGAAGGCTGCCAGTAAGCAGTGGTTGTGGGAGCCTCTTCTGCCTCCTCAGCAGCACTAAGGATGTCCAACTGCAGCTTAGGCCTGCTCCCCACTGGCAAGTGGACATCCCCTGAGGGCTCCTGGGCTGCCAGAGGGATGTTTGACTGCCATCTTAGGCCCAATCACCTGGGGGAGTGGGCCTAAGCCAGCAGGTGGACATCCCTGGAGGGGTCCCAGACTGCGAGAGGGCACAGGCCAGGAAGAGGGACCCTCCCTGCCGAGAGTGCACAAATTTTTATGCACCAGGCCTCTAGTCAACTACGAAATCAAAAAAATGGAAATTTTTATCTTAAGGTAGAGCATTTCAGCATTTCATAGAGAATTTTGTTGTATTTTTTATTATTCATCAGTGGATGTCAAACAGACCTGAGAAACATTAAGTCTTTTGTTCACACTTTTCTGAGAAATGGGTTTCCAACATTTTTCTAAAATGGTCTGTCTTTCCAATGTTAGCAATGAATAATGTTAGCAATAGATAAAGCAATGCCCAGAGAGCATAAGACAAAATGTTTTCAGAAAATTTATATTAAAATCATTAAAAGAAAAAATGTTAACTAGGTACATGTAGTTATCCAAGGCAGTTAATTTCTCTCTCTCTCTCTCTCTCTCTCTCTCTCTCTCTCTCTCTCTCTCTCTCTCTCATTATATTAATATTACAAAGCACTCAGGCCTGTTTTGGATTAAGTCCAAATGTCAGAGAATGATGAAGTTTCACCCAAGGTGGAAGGCAGCACACTTCACTTCTTTATAGGAAATTCTGCCTCCTTGACCTGCCCAAAGGAGAAAGTAAAATCTTTTCTTTTTATTCTACTCAGAAGTTTAATCGTTAATTAGCAACATCATTTTGATTAAATAAGACTCTAGAGGATGAAGACTGGTGAGCAATCGGTTGCTCTGGAAGATAGCTCTGGAGAATATATTGTGCTGTGGTCTTCGTCATTGAGTTGTGTTTAATCAAAATGACATTTCTCCATGTGGATTACAAAGGAGGCATCATATGAATGACATATTTCCTCTGGGAGAGGAGGGGACTCCCAATGGGTTTGTGCTTTAGGACTTTGCACAGGGGGATGGGGAACTGGGTAAAAATGAATTTCTGCAGCTGTGAGGAGCGGGCCAAATTGAGGATGAACGTACTTTGATTTGGTTACCTGTTATTTCCTAATTTCATTAAAATCTCTAACAAGAAGAGCCATTAGGTATTTTTAAAACCTAAGTTAAAGCACCTAAAAATGTTTATAAAGAATCACGGTGTTATTCATTACCATGTAAAAAAATTATTTGAATAATAAGCTCCTTAAAGGCTAAATCTGGTTGCTTTAAAAAAAAATTTTTTTTTCAGTTTAAACACTAACTAAAGAAATTCTTAGGAACAGCTGCTTCTTGAAGTTTATAGAAATGAGTTTATAGAAATGAATGTATTCCTGTACATACTGCAGAGACTGGTGACAATACCAACAGAGACCCCCATTGGGCAGCCACATAGCTGGCATGACCCTGGATCTATCACTTCGGAGTTTTCATAGATTTTAGCAAGTTCCTTAACCTCTCAGAGACCCAGGACTCTCATTCCACTAAACTTGGAGGACCAGTTATATATTTACAGCTTGTATGTAAAGTATCCTAGCACACTATAGGTATTCAAATCAGAGTAGCTGTTACTATTATTACTAAATAACAACTAAGTCATCAGCTAAAACCATTGTCTAAATTCCAGAAAATAGGGAACTCGTTTATTTTTAATATATTTTATTGATTTTTTTACAGAGAGGAAGGGAGAGGGGATAGAGAGTTAGAAACATCGATCAGCTGCCTCCTGCACACCCCCCATTGGGGATTTGCCCACAACCAAGGTACATGCCCTTGATTGGAATGAAACTTGGGACCCTTCAGTCCGCAGACCAACACTCTATCCACTGAGCCAAACCAGTCAGGCAAGAGGGAACCCATTTAAGAGGAAGCTATCTTTCAAATGGGTAGCCCATTCATTTATAGTCTATTTCTCCAAATGAAAAGTGCCTCCAGAAATTACAAATCTGGTTAATATAACGAATGTCTTAGTGTCTTTAAAAAACAACATACCACTGGAATCTATACTATTTGAAGGCCGCATCCAGTTCTGTTTTCAGCAGATGTCAGATGTTCATATTTGCAAGACCTTTATTGAGATGCGTTATTGTATCTGCACCACCTAAAGCTTCCCAATGATCATGTTAAATGGTGCAGACTGGAAGTTTCAGGCATTGAAAGTACCGCTTCCAACTAGAGCTGCCAAATGTAGGTGAGCAAAACCACTCCCAGCCAACATTACCATCTGGTACTAGATCTTCCTAAACCGTGTGCCTCATTGAAAGAATGAAACGAACCTCCATAAAATCAAGAAGCATAATGATCTGCCAACATCCTTGCACCATTATCCAGAGCAGAACTTGGCTCTTTCAGCATTTTCCAAACTCTGAGGTGTACCATTAAGAGTCACTACACGGAGATCATCTAGGTAAATACACTTGCGCGGAATCTTTTTTTTTTTTTTTAATTGAACCTATTGGGGTGACATTGGTTAATAAAATTATATAGGTTTCAGGTGTACAATACATCGTCTGTGTGTTGTATTGTGTGTTCACTGCCCCAAGCTAAGTCTCCTTTCATCACTATTTATTCTCCTTTACCCTCTCCTACCTCCTCCTACCCCCTTTTCCTCTGGTAATAACTATACTGTTATCTATCTAAGAGGGTTTGTTTGTTTGTTTGTTTGTTTGTTTGTTTGTTGCCTAATCCCATCACCTTTTTCACCCAGCCCCCAACTCCCTCCTTTCTGACAGCTGTCAATTTGTTCTCTGTGTCTAGGAGTCTGTTTTTGTTTGGCAGAATCTTTTCTAGAAGCAAAAGAAGGTGGGTAATTAAGTCTGTTCATGACCATCATTTTTTAAATTAAATCTTTATTGTTGTAAGTATTATATATGTCACCTTTTCATCCCCATTGACCCCTTCTGGCTGGCCCCTGGCCCCTGCCCAGGCTTTTTTGTCTCTGTCCATGGGTTATGCATATATGCATACCAGTTATTTGGTTGATCTCCTCCCACCCACCTCCACCTTCCAAAAGTCCAGTCTGTTCTATGCTTCTATGTTTCTGGGCATGACCATCATTTTTTAATTCTACTACAATTAACCTCAGATGGTATTTCCACATTTCTCGACTTACGTCACCTGATAACTGACATCATGTCTGTGTATCATAGTCTATTGGTAACATAGTCTAGTTACCAGAGTGAATTACACATGATTTAAAGGTCCAAATAGAATATTGATAAAGTTCTTAAAAAAGTCCAGAAATTTTGAATATCTAGTGCTCAAATTAACCCTATGTGATATCTGTATCCTATTAAAATGTTCTGATTTTAAGTACTTACTTACTCAAATATGATATATTTTATCTCAAGGAAACACTAGAGGCAAAATTTTATTATCCTACAGCATTTTCCCAGAAGCTGTGTTAATATTCACTTTGAGTATTGTTTGACAGCCTTACCCCCATCTCATAAATCAGAATTTTTGGGAAGCATCGCTAAGGAATGTACATTTTCAGCAAGTGCTTTAGGATTTGAAAATAGTTCCAGAGACATAAGGAGTGGGGACTCCAAAAGCAGTCTAAGAAAAGCAATGAAACTAAACATTGATTGAACATACCTAATGTGTACCAGACTTCTTTGTAAATTTTGAGAGTTCATAGCTATTTTTCACATTCCAAAATCTACCTGATTGAGAAATTCTACATAATGCTTGAGAAAAAAAATACCCAAAATATGAATCTGCATACATTCTGCAACAGCAAGTTATTATTTATAAAGTGCACTTCAGCCAACAAAATCAAAGCAGTTCATGGAATAATCCTGAAGACTCATTAATACTCAAAATATCCTCTGAGTAGCATAATGAGGAATAACCTATAAATAGCTTTTTAAAAATCACTAGACCTTCCAAAATTCTATTTGCATGGGCTCCATCCAAGTTTAACAAATGCTTCACTCACCTTAATAACCAAAGGCACCTCCTTCTTTACCTCTACCAATATTGTAAGCTCTCAGGAAATACACCCAGAATTTCTCTCCAACATTTAACTGTGGAACCAAAGAATCCTGCGGGGGGTGGAGGGGTGACAATTCCTTATATTTCTTACTGTTCCTGCTGCCTCCTGCTTTTCTTAAGCTCTGCTTGGTAGTTTTTAAGTTTGGCAGATGCGTGAGTAGGGACTTATGTTCATCCGTAAACATGAGGTGGTTCAAAGGTCTTGAACCCGGAAATGAGAAAACGGTATACGTAAACAACTGTTAACATGAGTATGTTGGCATCCTGTCCTATATTCACTGTAGCATTATTTACAATAGCCAAGATCTGGAAACAGTGCAAGTGCCCATTGGAAGATGAGTGCATAAAAAAGCTGTGGCACATTGACACAAGGGACTACTACTCAGCTGTAAAAAAAAAAAAAAAAAAAAAAAAAAAAAACAAAAGTAAAGGAAATCAGCTGTTGCAACCGCATGGATGGACCTAGAGATTATTACTGTGCTAAGTGAAATAAGCTAGACAGAGAAAGACAAATACCATATGATCTTACTTAAATGTGAAATCTAATGAAAAAAAAATAGAACCAGGGGCATGGATACATGGAACAGACTGACAGCTATCAGAGAGGAAGAGGGTTGCAAGGCTGGATGAAAGAAGGCAATGGGATTAAGCACAAAATCATATTTGCAGAGCCCATGGATACAGACAATAGTGTGGTTTTAGCCAGAGAGAAAGGTGATGGGAGGATAAAGTGGAGGTGGGCAAAGGGGGCAAAATGGGGACAGAAAGAGACTTTGCTTGGGGCCATGGGGGCACAATGCAGTGTGCAGGTGATGTTTTGTTCAGTTGTACACTTGAAACCTGTATGGCTTTGTGAATCAATGTCATTCCAATAAATTTAATTTAAAAATTTTTAAGAAAATAATATAATAATTAATAATAATGCGCGAATTTAAAAAGAGAGAGAAAGACAATGAGAGCATTAATAGAGTGAGAGAGGCAGTGTGAGCAGGAGGAAGAAAATGAAGCATCCCCTCAAATTTCTTAATTAAAAATAAATATTTTACTTTAATCTTGCTGCATATTCACCAAAATCAATGATCTTCCTGTATTAAACTGCCATTTCTTCAACAGCATTGTTGAAATAATTTATAGATAAAAAGTAAGAACTGTACAATTTCCATTTTATCCTTCTTTCTCCAAATTCATGGCAGCCAGAGTATTCTTTGAAACACTTCAGTGGGCCAATGGTTATGCTAAAAGAAGCAATGATTGACAACAACCATTCACCATGAAATCAGCACCCAAGTGTTTCATTGACTCTTCTAAACAGTTCAACTTTATCCCTTTGAAGCGCTGTAAATCCTCTGATGAATTATCTAAATACTGTTCAATGCAGAATAAAATATTCACTCTGAACTCTTTACATTGTCCACTAATGCTCTAAAGATACGAATATTTGATACTTCTCAAGTTAGAAAAGAACATTTTAAACCGTTTCTCCTAAAATCACGTAAACTCAGTCTAAAGCACATCAAAATTGTTCAGCCTAAGAACAACTGAGTGAGTTTTAAAATTATTACTAAACAAATTCAGGTAAATATTTAAAATAAATAATCTCAAAATATTTTTGCTACTTTTACATTAACAATGTTCTTTCTCCTTATTTGTATTCAACACCATAAAATCATGAAGACAAAAAAATTACCACTTATATATACTCCGAATTATTTGCAGCTCCCAGTCCGTATTTAAAAGTAGACTAAAGAAACATATTTTTACTGCTGCTTTCAATTTTCCTTAATCACTGGTATTTGTTTTGCTTTAGTGCTTTGCTCTCTGGCTTGCTGTGTGAAAGGTGCTTTATATGTTCAATTTGCTAGTGAACTATGAGATGAAAAGAGTCTTAATGGTGAGTTTGAAGACTGTGGATTTTTATTTCTTTTATTTTTTTACAGTTGATATATATACAATTTCAGCCTTAATTATCTATGGCTTGTCCTGTTCATGGATCAACAAAGACATATATAAAACATGCCTGTACTGGGTAATTCTTTCAGAAAATTACACAATCAAATAGGCTGGGTGGCATTTGTTCAAACACATTTAGTACTTTATATGAAATCTCTTTCTATACACAGATATTCAGCCTATAATTCTTTGGTTTCTGACTACCTTTCACAAGATTTAAGTCTTGCAATAATTGTAATTTTCCTTGACCCTCTTTAGACAATTCAGCTTACATCACCATGTGGTGTACTAAAGAGTCACACAGTGTCCTCTTGGATTTTCTCAGCAATACTTAACATTTTTTTTGAAAGAATTTCCTAAAGATTGAAAGAAATACAGCATTGCTTTCAGCTCCAGCTTCTCTCTGTTGCTACAGCCACAACTCAAATGTGCAGCTTGCAACAGCATGAAAGGATGACCCGAGGCTGAGCCTGGGGACTCTATTCAGTTGTCCTAGAAAATTCTCCCGTTGTACCTCACCTACATTGTGATGCTTCCATTAGTGAATTACAGCAAGTCAGTTTCCTCAGCATGGCCATGTTTGATATGCAATTACTTCCATAGATCAACTATTAAAGATTTGGATTTGGTAATGTTGTCATTGGTTTGAATTTTTATCAGAGATGCCATGTTATTATCAATTAGTTATTTATTATCCATTTATTGTGGAACTAGAATTGTGCTAGGTCCCATGGAGACATGGATATAAAGAATAAGGTGTTGCTGTCAGGGAGCTTGCTGATCTAGAAGTGAGAACACAAAACTGACAACAGTGAAATGACAGTGCATGTTTGCATTAGAACTTCAGAGAAAAGAAGTGGAATATTCACGACAAAAATGAATGAAGAAAAAGACATTTGAGATGGGACTTTGAAAATGAGATGGGGCAAGCCAAAGAAAGAACATAAAAAGTCACAGGGATGGAAATAAGCAGGCATGTTTATAGGATAGGGAGGAGACTAGCCTAGTTGGACACATCCTTCCTAATCGATATCATATATCTATCTACTCTGAGCCCTTTCCTTGGCTACCACTCTAGTCCAGTTCACATTTAGCTCTCATCCAGATGATTACAATAGCTACAATTGGTCTCCTTACCAACAAGCCCTATCTGCAATTCAGTGAGCTGACACAATAATTCTTTTTTTCCATCTAAAATCATCATTTCAGCCTCCTGTTTAATTCCCTTCAAATAGAAATAAAATCCAAACACCTTACCACGAACTCTAAGGACCTAAAAGATGTGGACCACAGTTAACTGCTTCGTCTTTTTTTCTCTCTATTCCTGTCACTATGCTCTAATCTCACTGCTCTGTTTGTTCCTGAAATCAAGATTGGAGAAAATGAACAGCAACTACATTTGCTTAGTACTTATACAGCTACTGTCTGTGTTCTTCATTCAATTTTTACAAAAATTCTGTGCATAAGGTATAATCCCTATATTTTAAAGAGAGAGACCCAGAATTCTAGAGAGACTCAGATCACAGATAATGTGATTGTCAGAGTTATAATTCAAGCTCAAGTCTACTGACAACCATTCCAAAGAGAAAGGACAATATTTATAATTAATGCTATATAAAACATGTTAAGAGGCATGAGTGAAAGGTAATTCGAATGTTAAACCCTGAATTAATGAGGAAATGGTGGTGTCACAAACTCTATGACTTGAAAGACCTAGAAAGAAGTATAAGGAACACCGAGCCCAGGTAGCCTCTCCTTAAGGATGCACAGAAGAGGTGACTTCTACTCATGGCTCTGCAACAACGCAGCTGTGAGAATTGGAAGGAATCACCTCCAATGCTCAGGTTTCTTCTCTGAAGATGAGGGGCCTTGAGTTAAGCAAGAATTTCCTAGATACAACACCAAAAGCATAATCTGTAATAGAAAAATAAAGATAATTTGGCTTCATTAAAATTAAGAATTTGTCCTCTTCAAAGACACTGTTAAGAAAATAAAAAGACAAAAATACAGACTGGAAGAAATATTTGTAAAGCACATGTTTGATAAAGGACATATCCAGGTTATATAAAGAACTCTTAAAACTCAATAATAAGATAATACCTCCTTTTTAAAATGGATAAATTATTTGCATGGAAACTTTACCAACAAAGATATACAGATGGCCAATTAGTACATAAAAAGATGCTCAATATCACCAGTTATTAGGTAAATGCAAAATAAAACCACACATCTATTAAAATAAATAAAATAAAAATTGACCATACCAAGTGTTGCCCAAGATACAGAGGTATTAGCACTCTGATAATTGGTGATGGTAATATAAATATCTTACAGCTACTTGAAAACCATCTGGAATTTTTTAAATGTTAAATATACATCTAGCATATCACCCTGCTATTCCACTCTTATATTTTACCCAAGAGAAATGACACTCCATGTCTATACAGACACTTGTACATGAATGTTCAAAACATTATTATTTGTAATTAGCCATAAGCCAGGGAAAGTATCGATCAACAAATAAATGGATAAATAAAATGTGGTATATTTATATAAAGGAATAATCCTTGGGAATAAAAAGGAATCAACTACTGATAAACATAACAACATAGAAGAATCTCCAAATAACTATGCCAAGTGAAAGGATCCAGATACAGAATACCTATTTGATCATTCCACTTATCAAAAAAAATTAAAAGCAAATCTGTAGCAACAGAAAAAATGATCAGTAGTTCCTGGACATAGGGAGGGAGTGGCAGTATGATTTTATGGTGAAGGATTACAAAGGAACATAAGGAAACTTAGGGGAGTGATGGATATGTTCATTCTCTTGAATGTGGTGATCATTTCATGAGTGCATACATTTTCAAAACTTATCAAATTGTACACTTTAAACACATGCAGCCTACTGTATGTCAGTTATATTGATAAAGTCATTTTTAAAAAACAAATAAGTAGAAAACAATGGTAATAAAGACAATATGGTATTGGCATAAGGATAGATTAGTGAAACAGAATTGAGAATCAGGACAAAGCATCACATTTATGTGGTCAATTGATTTTCAACAAAG
>PVJC01013531.1:0-37835 GCA_004026665.1 Murina feae | reverse complement strand
ACACTTGGGGACAATCCTGTCACCTCTGCCGGCAAAGCCCTTAGGCAAACCCAGCTGGATGGCGGGGCGGGGGGGAGGGTTGGGGGGGGAGGATTAGGGGGGGAGGCCTGGGCCTGCCAGACGCTGCAAGGCCACCGTGGGCGAGACACCTGTTTGAAGGAGAGCACACCACGTCCTCGCCTCTATCCTGAGGCCCAGTTACAATGCGGCCTCCACTCCTCCCCCAAGTTCCTAAAACTGAATCACACTACATCTGATTTTACCGAGCAAAGGTATTTATTTCCCTAATAGAAACATACAGAAACAAAACGCAGTTCCCTCCCGGCAGCCATCAGTCAAAAAAGTCCCACGCTTTCCAATGGCCGTTTGGAAGCCATCAAATGGTATTACCCTGAGGGGAAAACACACTGTGGATGGGCAGGATGCCCCAGCATGGCCTCAGCGCCTGTCCATCCATGCACATTCCTTCCAACAATTATTCGCGTGGTGCCAGCACGACTCGGGCTGCAAAGACGTGTGCCCCAGCACCAGCAGCTAGCTAGTCGAGTGACCATCAGCCAATCTCCAAACATTTCCTGCACATCCACTGTTCGAGGCCTGGGGACTCTAGGATAACTGAGACACAAACCTTGCCCCCACTAGTGCTTAGGATCTAGAAGAGGAGACGGACGAGTCGATGATAACATCAACATGTCATGGCAAGTGCGGCAGAAACCAGAGGTGGCCACCACTGACTCTGCCAGGCTGAGGCCAAGGAAGTCGTGCCTTCGGCTCAGTCTCACAGGATCAGTGTGTTTGTCAGCAGTATAGACATAAGCAGGTGAGGTGTACTAGTAATGCTACTGATAAAGTCAGTTTTAACTAACTACAGGGTATGAGGAAGACTTCATTGAGATTAACATGACCTAGAACACTCAGGTAACCTCACCTCCCAAACAGTAATGACGATGACAGCTCAGCCCTGAAGGCAGAACTAGATAAACCAATAGTCTTGTGATGTTTGTGTGTGTGTGTGTGTGTGTGCACGCGCACGCACAACTCCCCAGTCAGCCTCTCTAAAATTCCTCTGCTTGCGTAGACACAAGGACGGGCCCCATCAGCAAGCTCTGCTTAGTAAAGGTGCAAGGAAGGTGTGCTAAAGGCGGCTTGATGGGTGGGGAAGGGCTGGTAACAGAAAGGGGGCTGGAAAGGTAAAATGGGACCAGATTAGGAAGCACTTGGAGCCCAGCCAGTGTGGCTCAGTGGTTGAGCATGGACCTATGAACCAGGCGGTCACAGCTCACTTCCCACTTAGGGCGCATGCCTGGGTTGTGGGCTCAATTGCCAGTCGAGGGTGTGCAGGAGGCAGCTGCTCAATGATTCACTCTCATCTCTGATGTTTCTCTCCCTCTCCCTCTCTGAAATCAATATATATATCTTTTTTTTTAAGAAGCACCCTGAGCCCTAATTGGTTTGGTTCAGTGGATAGAGTGTCGGCCTGCAGACTGAAGGGTCCCAGGTTCAATTCCGGTCAAGGGCATGTACCTTGGTTGTGGGCACATCCCCAGTTGGGCGTGTGCAGGAGGCAGCTGATCGATGTTTCTCTCTCATCGATGTTTCTAACTCTCTATCCCTTTCCTTTCCTCTCTGTAAAAATAAATAAAAATATATATTTTTTAAAAAGAATTATCTTGAGTGCCACAGTACACAGTTATGTGGAACAATGGGGCAAATGAGATTTTTCAGCAAGAAAAATTAGCATCTCTGGGTCTCAATTTCTGTATTTGTGAAGCTGAGATGAATGACTAGATATCCAAAGTTCTGTCCAACTCATAAATGAACCTCACGTTCTCATTCTGTTTCCCATTTATTCTTCAGACTATTTTGCCTCAAAAGTATTTTCCTGTTCACCTTTCTTCAGTCAGTACTGTCAACAAAACGGAAGTGAAAGTACATTTTCTAACGTCTGGTAAACAATACATGAAGAAATGTAGTTCCATTGAAGAAATGCATTAATATTTGGTGGTGACTGGCTTGCGTTAGGCTGATTTTTGAAATTTAAACGCTCTCGGCCCCTTGCGGTAGGACTGGTCACAGACTCTCAAATGTCACTATTTGCATGTGATTATGGTCAGTTTAAAGGGACAGAGAAAGTGGCGGTGACGTACCAGGAGGTTCTCTGGCTTGATGTCCCTGTGCACAATGCTGAGGCCGTGCAGGTACCTGAGGGCGTTGGCCAGGTTGTACACCATGGCACTGCCGTCCCTCTCGGTGTACTTGGTTGAAGAGGTAATTGCGTCAAAGAGGTCTCCACCCTGAAGGACACGAAAGAACATACAAAATATCAACAGTGGCAATCCCATGCAGGCAACAAAGAAGGTCATCGGCCTGGAGTCGATTTTCTTTAAATGCTACTGAAATGGATAAATATGAACAAAGTTTTAAGGTAGCAAAACAAGTTTCTGATTAGGTCCTTCAAAAATATGGTTAAGTCTTTTGATCTGGTACCAGGAAACCTCTTGAAAGCTCTCCCCCTCTTACCTTGACCAATTCCATCACCAGGAAGAGCTCAGTGGCCGTTTCCATCTCCTCCACCAGCATGATGATGTTCGGGTGTTTCACTTGGCGCAGGATGGACACTTCATTCTCGATCAGGTGCTCCTGTCAAACAGAGTGGGGTGGGGGGTGACCAGACGGCCAGGTCTGTGCCCCGAAGGACACCCGTCTGTAGGGCTGATACTCAGGGAAGCAGCTCCCTTGGTGCAGGGACACCAAACCCTGCCCTCGCTGGTTCCCACAGGGACAGGTCAGTGTGACATCTCAGGGTCACCAACAGAAAGAACAGGCACCCTCCAAAACAGCCCTCAGTGGGGCCGCGCTGGCACATACAGCAGACGGCCTTCCTGTCTCTTCACGGCCTCCAACACCTCAGGGGGCGGGGGCGCTATGAACGTGCAGGCACACGGCACTGTGCGGTACTCCAGTGGGAGCCACCTTTTAATCCCTGTTTCCTGGGAAATGACTGGGCATAAGAGGAAACAGCATGCTTGTGGCATAGGACGTGGGCATTAACATTTCGTTCACCAGAGGATGCTCCTAATGATCCTGTATTTCAGAAACCAAGAGACACACGTGCTCACGGGGGCCATGATTCTGATTTTAACCCTACTCACTCCTCCTCTGACAATACCACCCTATGGTCAGTCCTGATGAGTCACGTACTGGGATCTGCCCTGCATCAGCAAGTTTACCCCCGGCATGAAGGAGTTATTCTCCACATCCAACGACGGGTCATGAACAACTGCTGCTCCATTTTATCAGGAGACATGAAACCTCTCAATAACGTCACACCCGACGGTCCTCATTAACTGTAATAGTGAATTATTTTGAATTTGGGGTACGTTCTGTAAAATTAACAAGCTGCCCTCTGACACGTTCTATCGACACCATTTGCTACCTAAATACACACGTGTGTATATATCCGCGTGTGTGTGTCCCTTACACTGTCCCTTGTGCCTCTGCTGTCATGAGTTCCAGAACTAAATTTAGTGTTCACTGCAGTGGGAACACAACTATCTTATCTCTAGTTCAGGATACTATTTATGGTTCCTCTCTTATCTTCTTCATGCATCCATGTGAACATGTGTTTTCACCGTAAGCCATCTCAAATGCTCCTCTGACAATATTTGGAAGTATAAACATTAGCAATAACACAGAGAAAGTCTGCTACAAGTGCCAGCACTTGTAACACAGGGTGGGCTGTGTTTCTTGGGCATGGAATGCCCTGTGCTTATCCAGGTAAACACTGGTCAGTGACGGTGCAAATGCTAGCGGGAGGCAGGGGAGAGAAAAGAATCAATGCTGACCAGGAATCCAGTCACTGTTTCTCCATTGCTGTGCAGGTGCTTGTGCAACATCCTCACCCTTCATCCTTTAGGGCAGGCTGTGAGGCAGAATGCAAACTCCAGGTTCCTGACATCCAAGCCCACACGTTCTGCGCTACACAACATCGCCTTTCAAAGGAGATTGCTTTGGTCAACGTCAAGTTGGAAATTTTCAAAATAAAATGATAGCTGCACAGCTGTACACATTTAATTGCTTGAAAGGACGGGAACACGAGGTTGCATCATAGCGAAGTGGGTGACCAGGAACACCTGTGCCCTTAGCAAGCAGGGCTGGGAGGGCCGCATCCCGTGCCCAGCACTGGGAGCAGAGTGAGCTGCACGTCCCTGAACACAAAGGAAGAAAATGAATCCATTCCCCTCTCTGTGAAGCCAGGACAGCAGTTGCTACCCCTATAGTAAGAGAGGCATTTTTTAAAAAGTCAAATGGATGTATCACTTCAGCTCTCCCTCCTCCCTGTTTCCACCACAGTTGGAAGAGTCTGTAAATTTACCTCTACGTGTGATTCATGTAAAATAATCCCCGTCACCAGGAGTTGAAATAAGGTGTCTACCGCCTGAGGAGACCGCACCTCCCCACAGTTGTCTTTTCCCATGAAAAGCGTAACGGAAAGGTTCCTGGGACGTCATGAAGAACTTTCCCGGGGCGGCAGGCAGTGCTGCATTTCACTTTGTGCAGCAACATTTTCTCAGCTACTCGTTATCTCAGATCACTGTGACCTACTTGACAGAGGGCTGGTATTCCAAGCAGAGCAAATGCTGTTGCTGGGATGTGGGAGCTGTTAGCCTTTGTTCCCAGCCTCTGACTGTGCCTGTGTGATTGTCTATGAATCCACTTTTAAACCAATCAGCATCAGAAGCAAAACCAAAAGCAATGCATGAAAAAATCTACAAATGATACCTTCCCATTTCTCATGCAACCCACAACGTATCTTCACTTCTAATACCTAAGAACACTCTCTAGATTTCATTTTCCAGGAAAAGATTTCTAAACACAACAGGAACACCACTTTTGCCCTGAACTGCACTGAACTATTGTTCGACCATCTACCATTATTTATGCTAAGTGATTCATGGTTCTGACTCCGAATAATTTACATATGAATCATTTCCTGGCAGTGTTCCCCGATTCTGTGTGAGAGTAAATGACAAGGAAAACTGCTAACTTGGCAAAGGATACCGCCTTATCTCTGCCTGTGGTGGTTTTAAAAGTACAAAAGAAGACAGAGATAGAGATGGATAGAGACAAAAGGAGGAGGGGGAGCGGAAGGAAAGAAGGGAGGGAGATTAGGGAATAAACAACTCTCCCAAACCAAACCAATCATCCTGTCTCCACACTTCCCAGCCCCATAAAACACACACAGCCCTTTCCTCCAGTGCCCTGTCTCACTGCAGGAACATGGCTGCCCGGAGCAGACAGGAATCCCCACCCAACACACACCCTCCCTCCACCTCCAGTACAGCCCCTGTATCACCAGGTCTACCTTCTGAATAGCCACTGAATCCATCCACTCACTTCCATCCCCAGTGCCCTCTCTCACTGAGACCTCTAGGCATTTTGCACAGGAACTTTGTCTGGAACGCTCTTTCCCCACATCTTGGTGAATTCCTCAGGACCAGCTTAGATCTCACCTCCTCTACATGCCACTCCTGCCGAGTGAAGTACGCCTCTTAGCTGCTCTCAGGGCCCTCTGTGCTGGCTCCCCGCACAGCTCCTACTGGCTGTCCTGGAGACTTGTATCTTGCTCTCCAGTAACCGGCCCAGTGAGTCCTGAAGTGCATGAGTGAGGAAATACATTGCCCATGGCTCCTGACAGGCACTGGCCTCACAGCTGGTATCGCTGTGCCCTCTGAGTATCGCTGAGGAGGATGCAGTCAGAGAGAGAAATGTTTAAATCACCATCTGTGATTTCTGTGGAGCTATGTAGTGGGTTGAACAATCGTCCCCCAAAGAGAGCAAGTCCCTGAACTTGTAAATGGAGCTTTATTTGGGGGCTGGGGTGGGGGGGAGATCTCAAAATGTGATTACAGATTCTGCAAGAGGTCACTCTGGATCAGCTGGGTGCCCTCACAGCTGGCCTTTGGAGGTAAGAGGCAGAGGGAGGTCTCCCACCCTGAAGAGGAAAATTGAACACGCAGGAGAGAGAGTGAGGTGAAGATGGAGGCGGAGGTGGGAGTGATGTGGCCAGAAGCCAAGGACCACCATCCTCTACCAGAAGCCATTCAGTAGAGGCGAGGAGCAGGTTCTCCCCAGGGCCTCCCGAGCTGGGAGAGAATAAATTTCTGTTGTGGTAAGCCACCGAGTTTGTGGTAATTTATTCCAACATCCTTAGGAAACGACTACAACATTCATTTGGATTTATGTCCTGCCTGGGCTCATAACACGTGGATAATGAATGCAAGGCTGTGGGAAGAGAAGGAGGGACCACTTCTAAGCACCATAACAGAAAGCTCAGAGCTTCAGACGCTGTGGGAATTCAATAAATATTCATTTAGAATGAATATTACTTAGAATATTAGACATGGAAGAATTCTAAAATTTACAAACACCACCGCCTTCTCAACAGCCTCCATAAATCTGGCCCCAAAGCTTATCCTGCAAGCCTCTCCTACTTAGAAGGTCCGAGCCTGCTCTCCAGGCTGGGGCCTTTGCTCAGGCTGTGGCCACAGGCAGTTCCTTTCACTGCTTCCTGCCAAAAGCCTGCCCCCTGCTGGGAGCCCAGCGCAAATGCTTCTTGCTCTATGGTGTCTTCTGTTTGTATCTCTCTCACATGCTTCCTCACAAACTCCAGTTTGCAGAACTGGTATTCATTTATATGCTAAAATACCCTACTTGTAGCACAGTATCTTGAACATGTCAAATGTTAGGTAAACTTACCTAATAATGCTCATGTATATTGCAGACAAGGAAACTGAAGAATCCCCCTACCCCCCACCCCCGTCGCAGGTTATTACATGAACAACTGAATAACTTTAACTTGGAGAGGGAGCATGATAGATTGGCCAATGTATATGCTGAGTAACCAACTAGCCCAAAATTCCTACCCCTGCTCTGCCTCTAATATCTAACCTGAAACTGTCTCCTTTTATGTAAAACTGGTACATCTGCCAGCATCATGAGACCAGGAAGGCTAACTTGTTGGTGTGAAAGGAGAGTAAAGTCTCAGACTTCTCACACCTTTTTGTGTGTTTCTGGGTTTTATTTTGAAACCTGCATCTCCTAGAGAAGAGATTAAAATTTTAATCTTTATTGTTGACAGTATTTCATATGTCCCCCTTTACCTCCACTGACCTCTTCTAGTATATTTTTTGATAGTGAGGACCAAGATCAGAACGATGTACTGTTTTAGGATTAAGGTTTCTGAAAAATGGCAGGAAAAAAACCAAACAAACAAAAAGCTTACTAGTGTTTCCTGCACTAGTTTCACAGGTTTATTCCTGTTGTGGAATTGGCAAATCCCCACTTCAGTACAATCATCATCTCACCGAGGTTTCTCAGTGTCTTTTACAAAGCAGTTATGTATACTGTACCTTTCCGCAACATTTGGCTTTGTCTATAATCTTCAGGGCAAACTCCTTTCCGGTGGACCTGTGGAATAATCAGAGGAAGGCCATTGAAAGCCGCCAGTCACAGATAAGACAGCGCCATCCTCTCGGACTTCCTCCACAGACTCAGGGAGGAAAGACTGCTTCCTCTGCTCATCAGTGACAGTGCCGCCTGGGGTCAGGGAGAAAGGTACCCCCAAAAAGAAAAGAAAAAAATCCAAAGCCACACTGCCAATCTCCTTTCTTACATATTATCATGAAATAATTAAAGTACTTAAATTCTACTGTATCAGACATGGACAAAACACTGTTTTCTCTAATACTTAAACCTCAAGATAGTTCTCTTTGAAGGCAGAATAAAATTAGGAAAAAATGATTGAAAGTAGCTGAAAACTTCCTATTCCCAGTACGTCTCCACATTAATCTATGAGCCCAACATTCAAACCTGAGAAGTCCCCAGACTTTCAATATCTATTTCTCAGCTCCAACTCCATCTGGGGCCATCTCTGCCACACTTCTGGCACCAGAGAGATCATTTACGGGGATGCACGACTCTTGTTTAACATTTAATCACCTTTTGCGTATTTTCATCTGAACCTGCCAAAAAATATCTTTGCATATCAGAAAACAGTTCAACAATGAACATTCCAGTAGTTCTGGAATATAGCAGTTCTGACCAGTGGTCATACTACCCACCAGTCAGGCCACCTTGGAAAAGTAACTTTTATTTAAGTGGCTTCCCTATAAGATAAACCAAACCCTGCCTCGGGTTTCTGACGGGTCTTTAGAAGTCCCGTTGTCGATGCTTCACTTGTTGCCGGGGTGGCCCTCTATGAAGCAGACAGAGCTAAGGAGAAGGCTGAGAGGATGGGCAGCTCCTCGGGGCACCACCAGAAGGAGGTGCAGCAGAATGGAAAAGCAGTGGTTGCCAGAGCTTCCTGAAAATTCCCCTCAAAAAGTAAAAATACCACTGAGAACAGGCAGGCAAGCAGCAGGCATATCAACACAGAGACTAATCTGAGTCTTTCCTGGTTTTGATGTTGTTTCTGAAAGGCCTGCAATTTGAAAGGGTGCATTTCTTACCACTTGAGAACTCAGGACCTTAAATAAAGCTGGACAAACAAAGGCATAATTCTCATATAGACAACGGTCTAAAAACTGATCTTCACTGGAGTCAGAGCTCATGCGTCCTGAACTACTGGTGTATGCAGCTCAGTATTAACTGAGAGGGTCACTGGTGTAAACGAGTTACGCCACGGAGAGCTGTGCCAGGTACAGGTAAACGCTACACGAGAATTTTAGAGAATACATCCTATTCCTTCCCAGTGTTCTCTCGCTCGTGGATGAGACATAATATATTGCTCAATCCCAAATCAAAGCAGGTGTACGTATACTCTATCTGCATACAGGTTTTTTCCCTGACAAACTGCTTGTGGGCATGCAAAAGAGCTGGTGCCAAAGTTAGGCTCTTTCATAAAACCTTGTGTTCTCTCCAGTAAGAATAAAACCCAAGGAGAAATGTATGGGTAGGTGGAAAAATGATTATCCTCACCATGCACTCACCTGTCCATGCACTCTTTGACTACTGCAAAATTGCCATCACCAATAACCTTTCCAATTCTGTACTTCTCAAGCAGAGTCGAAGATTCAATGCACCTGTTTCCATTCACACCTACGAAAGAGGATAAATGCAAAGTTGAAAGAGCACACCAACATTTCATTTTGATTCCTATATACTTGTCAAACAATCAATTGCAACACATTTATTTCTAAATCTATGGTAAAACTATAAAGAAAGTCTCTGGGCATATTGTCTGAATAGAATACCTGAATCACTGATTTTCTTTTGACTTGACTTTGACTTCTTTCTTTCTTTTGACTTTGACAGAAACCAAATATAATCAATAAAGATAACAAATATCTGAAATACCAGCTAAAATAAGTGATTTGCTTTGTGTAACAAAGAAGTCAAACTAAAACTTCAAACTTTTTTGTCAAATTTGAGAAAGAAGAAGGGGATGATGTTGGGACTTAACCTTGCAAATGTCGCAAGATTTCTCCTCAAGGTTTTCTAGTAAAGAAAACTCTAGCAGCTACGATGCCTTTTAGAGCTAATAACTGGCTCAAAGAAAGACAAATACCATACGATCTCACTTATACGTGGGATATAATGAACAAAATAAGCTGACAAACAAACTAGAAATAGAAGTATGGATATACAGAACAGACTGACAGCTGTCAGAGGGGAGGGGCCGGGGAGACTAGATGAAAGAAGGTGAAGGGACTAGCAAAAAAAAATAAATCAACAACCATATATAAATAACTCATAGACACAGCCAACAGTGTGAAGATGGCCAGAGGGAAAGGGGGTGGAGGGTAGGTGGAGGTGGGCAAAGGGGCAGAAATTAGGGACAGAAAGAGAATTTGCTTGAGGACATGGGTGCAGCATGCAGTATAAAGATGATGTTTTATTGAGTTATACGCACTTGAAACCTGTATGGTTTTTCGAACCAATGTCACCCCAATAAATTCAATTTATATATGAACTAGAGGCCTGATGCACGAAAATTCGTGCAAGAGTGGCCTTCCTTCCCCCAGCTGCCGGCACCAGCTTCCCTCCGGCACCCGGGACCCCGGCTTCCTCCTCCAGCCATCCACAGGCACCCAAGACCAGGGCTGGCATCCCTCAGGAATCCGGTTCTTCAGGAAGGACATCCAGAATGACATCCGGTCTAATTAGCATATTACCCTTTTATTATTATAGATATTAAAGCTAATTCCTGGCTCAGTCTTTTCAAAAAGTTGGTGGTAGTGGTGGTGGGGGACAGGAGGAAGAAGGGGTTAAGATGAACTACTTTTTACAATGTATCTCCAATACCCAGGACATTGCAAACATCATATTAAGAAACTCTTTTGTTAGCTAATTGAGAGAAAGAAAAGTCTACATTTAGGACTTGTGAGCAGGTTGCCACTGAGGGAAAATAAAGAAAGCTCAAGTCTAAAATGTGAGATTGGACCAGCTTAATTAACAACCCACTGAGACCAACTCGGTGACATGGTCAGCTCCGTGCTTAGGAAGATAACTGAGCACATGCAGACTTGGGGTGGCCACCAAGTTCACACAGATGACTTCCTTCATAATCGTAACATCAGGTTGAGAACTACCTTCAGGACTCAGGCAGCGATCAAGTTCAGGCCCACCATTTATGTTGGAGGAAGATCTGCCATGTGCAGAAATCTGCTGAGAGAGGAGAGTGACCATTATTTATCAGGAAAACTTGACACATCTTCAGCTCGCTCGTCCTTAGATAAGAGAAAATGCTCGTAGAACGTAAAATACAGGAGCAGAGAAACAGAGAAGGCACTGCCTTTCTTTTCCTCGCACCTCTCTCCCTATACACATCACATTAAAGCATTTTACCCTCAGAGATAATACTTTCGATTAGGATTAGACACCAGGAAAATTGACAGCACGTTACTCTTTGATATTGTGCTACTTTTAACAATGCAATAAAATAAATATTTCTATGGCATCGAAGCTCTACGGGATACTTACGAGTGGCAAGGGAAGGCTTCGAACTACAGATTATTCCAAGTCAGCAATGAATCCCCAGATCTCACAGCCACCCTGAGGCTGACCCCAGGGCGTCCCTGCCAAGGGCAAGCCCTTCTGAGAACCCAGCTTCATGCTCCAGACGGCACCTCCTTCAGGACCCAGTGTGCAGCCCTGGCTCAACCCTCGTCTTTATCAACCCTGAGGCAGCAGGTACCCTTCCTAGTCTGAAAACTGCCTATCAAAGGGAAAGAGAGATCCAAATTAAATTCCTATCAGCCAAGTTCTTAATGGATAAAGATGAGAGAAATGCCATCTTTTTGACATTATCTCAAAAGATAAATGGAAAGACCCCCCTCCCCCCAGATGGCTACTTGCCTAGACTGCAGCCCTGAAGGAGGACTGTCAGCGCCCAGGGACAATGGTGAGCACTGACCAGCTCACCTGCGTGTCTAAACCTCACCGCCCAGGCGGGGCAGCCCCCACACCTCAGGCCACAGCTGGCTGGTCAGGCCTGGGCACTGGGTAGGAACCTCCCCCCCCCCCCCCACTTTCCCAACCCTCAGAGGCGCAGGCAAGTGTGCGGTGTGCAGGCCCATCACCCCTGCAGAGGTCCTGAGCCCCACCTGCCTTTGTCCCAGAACCCAGCTTGCTCATTTCTCCTAGAAACAGATAACTTTCTTCAAATAAGCCCCTTTCTTGAGCTAAACTGAGTAAGCTTTAGTTCACTGCAAGCTGGTGTATTCTTTCGGACTCAAGGGCTCTCTAAGAAGGAAGTCTTGAAGGGGCTAAAATGCAGGCATTTTTACCTCTTTGTACATTTTCACATGGATGGGTGACTCCCTCAGAGGGCTTACTGAGTGTCTACGCCCCACTGTGACTTACCCCATGTTTACTTGGATTAGACCCCACGCCCACCTGATTCCCTGGACAGCCCAGCAGGGACAAACCTGGGTGGTGTTGGGATTTGGGGGCAGCAAAGAGCAGAGACAGACCAAGAGAGAGAGGGCAATTAAACGAGGGTGGCACCTGTGCTAAAGGCATGTGTCTCAGAGGAGGCGGTGGCCTCATGGAGAGGGCGACAGTGAAGGTCAAACGAAAGCCAGCTCCCGTGTGTACCTGACAAAGGTTTCATGAAATCCCTGGGAAAGCAGCTTTCTTAGCCAACAATGGCAAAAAGAACATTTTTCAAAATTCTCAACTGGAATGATGGCTTTTTAAAAGCATTTAAAAAAAACAGAGTTAACAGGAGTGACACGTAATTACTTATCCAAATATGTTCCTTTAATAAAAAATAAAGCTTTCATGAAGAAAATGACAGCATGAGAAACTAAGGGGAATCCCCTTATTCCAATCCCGCTGACTAGACACAGGGCGTTCTCCTTTCCTCCCTCAGCAACGACCTGTGCTGGGCTTTTAGAGGTGACAAAGGTGAAGGGACACGCTTGGTGCTGCCCAGAAGTTTGCAATCTTATGAAGAGGCTCCTGTTTGCACCTCAACCCTTCCCCACGACCTGGACATCCAGGCTGTGTGGCTCCTGCAGCTCCGAGGGTCTGAGCGCCGGCGAAGAGTCGCTTTGCTCAGGCAAAGATCTGCACTTGCAACGCTTGTCCTCACAGCTGCCGATTACGTTTACTTGACCTCCCAGGCACGGAGCTCGGTGATCCAGGGTCCGAAAAAAGCCGGGTGCTCACCAGGATCTCTGGACAGATCCCGGGTGCATGCAGAGCTTGCCTATTGGGAACTACGGAGCAGAGCACTCTCTGCGTCCCAAGAAACATGCAGACAAAGAGCCGTGGAAGCCAGGGGGTAACGCTGCGCCCACAAAAAATCTCCGTTTCCCAGGCACCATGTACATATTTCCCTGTCTCTGGTAAGAGAATCATTCTCCTATTGAAGCAAGGGTTGCACTAGTGCCAGAGTGATTCAAACATGGCATTCCCCATGAAACCTGTCTCATTTCTATTGTCTAACTAAGAACTGTTATTAAAGTCTGTTACGATGCTAATGAGCTTTCATGCTTCCATCAGCAACGATGATGCTGAGACAGCACAAAGAAAGTGCCTGGACGCTGCCCGTTGGGGAGGTCCCCCTCAGTAAAGCATAAGTGGATGACAGCATCTGGGCTCTTTCAAGATAGCTTCCATAATTACCGAGCGGTTCAAAGCGATGGGAGTGTGTTCAGGGGTGGGAGGAGAGGGGGGCTATTTCCTGAGGAGGCCCTGATTGGTCCGGGGAGGAAGGTGATGAAGGCTGTGGGGATATTGGAGAGCGTGTTCTCCGTGACCTGCACCGCTGCCCTGCCCACCTCCTCCTCTGGCAGGAGCAGCTCAGTTTTTACGAGCAGGGAAGGGAAATACACACGAATTCGCTTCTGCTAAGAACTTTTTCAATAAAAGACTTAAAACTGAGCGGGAAAAGCTATAAAGTGTTCTCAGCTGCCAGGATCACTTAGAAAGGCACTCAGGGCTGAGTGAGTCCATGTGATAATGAGTCGCATTCCGGCTTTCTGCATTTTTTAGCCAGAAAGTCAAGGCAGAGTGTCCTATATTAAAGTTCTTTCATCCATGGATGATTTAATTTCTACAAAACTTAAAATTTAAAGAGGAATGGGCCCTAGCTGGTTTTGGCTCCGCAGATAAGAGCATAGGCCTGTGGACTAAAGAGTCCCGGGTTTGATTCCAGTCAAGGACACACGCTGGGGTTGCAGGCTCCATCCCCAATAGGGGGGCATGAAGAAGGCAGCCAATAAATGATTCTCTCCCATCACCGATGTTTCTATCTCTCCCCCCTCTACCGTCCTCTCTGAAATCAATAAAAATATTAAATAAATAAAATAAAGAGGAATGGTAAGTACTGTATTAAAATGCTTTGTTCAGAAATAGGCAATACCTTTTTTTTTAAGTAGCAAAAGTGGCTATATCGATGCATTACAACATGTGAATATTGACTTTTGAGGACACTATTTGATTTTTTGTGGAGGGAAGAACTTGAACAGAATCTAGGCGATATTCTTGTGTAATAAATTGACTTACTTGAATGCATCTTTGAAAATGGCACTATGATTCCATTTTAAGTGGCCTATTGCAGGAGTCAGACACATTTTCTCTAAAGGGCCAGAGACTAACACTTTAGCCTTTGTAGGCCATACAGTCTCTGTCATAACTACTCAACTCTGTTGTTATAACATGAAAGCAGCCACAGACCATATGTAAACAAATGAGCATGACTGTATTCCAATAAAACTTTATTTATAAAGAATAGGCAATGGGCCAAATTTGGTCATAGGCACACCTCTGGTCCACAAGAACTTTCTTGAGCAAGCTTTTTCTCCAAAAAAAAAAAAAAAAAAAAATACTTTAAAACTCTAGAACAGAACCAACCTTAGGTTAGTGTTGTTGCTTTAAAGCACTATCTCTCAGTCTTTGGTTACACTAGGAAAGGCTGTACATACTGGAAAGATTTGGAAAATTCTACGGCAGGCTGTCCCCCAGATTAAAGATGGATGTAGGGCCCAGGCATTGGTGTTTAAGTTCCACAGAAGATCTAACACGCAGACAAGGTTGAGAACCTCTGTGGAGGAAGTTTCTGGCAGCAAGTATAATTAATTGTTCAGCTATTTTACGTTCTCCCTATCACTCATCCAATAACATAGTCATTGAAAGTCACCTATAGCTAAAGAACAACTTTCTTTTTGTAAGAAAAGGGGAGACGACACTCCTTACAATTTACTGAATGCCTACTTTGTGCCAAGTCCTGAAATGAGTGCTTTATTCCTTATGAATGGCTATCATCACACCCACTGATGTATGAAGAAACCGAAGCTCAGGGAGGTTAGGTAACTTGCCCAAACACCACAGCAAATGAATCTAAACCCAGGCTTGACTCCATAGCCCAGGGGCTATTTGGCTGATCTCACACTATCCCCTCTAAGAACAGGAGGAGAGCAGTCTTGCAAGGTTATTAACTTAACCAAAGAATGCCACCCAACAGCAGAGTCACTGATGGAAATATTCACTGTGGTGTCTCTAGAACATGCTTCAGTCACGTTCCTTAAACTTATCACATACGGAAATACACACACTGATAAATTCACAGCCTTTCTTCACATAGAGACCTTAATGTTTTCTTTGAGAAGACCTCTGAAATGTAAACATTTTTAATTAGTATACTAGATATTATTTGCAAGCAGATTTTACTTCCATTGTTATTTTTGTGTTTGTTTTTTTTAAATACCAGAAACATCAAATCCTTTCTTCAGAAAGAAAGCCAGTGTCAATGATTACAAATATTGAATTGGGCAGGCATTTTAAAACAGAAAGCTTTATCATTTTATATTAGAATTTGTGACAATTTACTCTGAAATACTTAGTACCAGTAGTGACATTTGTGAGCAATTAATCTGAATCAGCACCTAGGGGTTGGTAACATTCAAAGTATTCTTATCTATAGCCACACCTTAGACATGGGTTCATTTAAAAAAATGAATGGCTCTTGAGAGTTGTGATTGGTTAATAGTGGTGAGCAGTGATACACAGAAACCCCTAGCTGTGCAGGTATAGGCTGGAGGCAGCAACCAGTTCAACAGTCTAAGAACGGGCTATGTGTAAGCGGCGGACTTGTGCCTTTCTGTTCCCTGAGAATCAATGGCTGCCATATCAGTTGACGGACTACATGGCCTGCCTTCCCAAACCAGCACAGAACCTCAGCACATTCCTACAAGCGAGCTTCAAGTGAAGTGTTGGCTTAGTAGATTCTGAGCAACAGACAGATGGGTAGGGTCATGTCTGCCTGCTTTCAGTGAGAGGTACCATCCACCCAGGATGCCAAGGTGGTGGGAAAGGTGCCCGTCCCTTGGGTTTCCGCTATGGAGGCTACAGTGGTGCACGCTGGCACAGGCCAGTTCACTACAGTGAGCTCTAAGTCTTAACTTTTAACTCTGTCCAATTATCTCTAATGCACTGGCCAGAAGCATTTTTTTGGTACCATGGCTTCCATGAATAAGGGGGGCATTTAAGATGAACGCGTGTGGCTTATATTTAAATAAAGATTTTACAGTGGAACCTATCTGTACACTGATGTGCTTCACAAACTCCCCCTCCATTCCCACAAAGGGGTGCTGCAGCCTCGTTGGGTCATTTACCCACCAAATGCTTTTATTTTCTGAGCAGCTTCCATGTGCAAATCACTGTCCTCAACCAGAGTCTGAGACTCATTAAGATGATTTACTTTGGGAGGGCACTGAAGTCTTCAAAACTGCTCAATCCTTCTTTTGTTTTTGGATTCTGTCAATAAAATCAATTACATTCAAAGATAAGTTCCCATACAACCTTTCTGGGGTAATAAAAAGGATCTAAAAGGAGTCAGTCTCTTAGTACCGAAGATTCTTAACCGGCTTGACATACCAAAGAAAAGCCAAAGCTCCTGGGAGAAGCACAAGCATCCAAGGTCAGCGGCTACCGGGGATTTACATTTCACAGCTTCGACAAGAAGTTTTGAAGGTCAGAAGGTCAAAGAGTTACATTTAGCTCTGCCAATCAGTGTGAGATACTACCAGCCCTTTCATCACACCTCACAAATCTGGGAAATCTTTCACCACCAGCAGGCCCAGGAGACATCATCAGATAAAATATCAGCACACCAGACAGTTTATAACCTCAAGATGTTGGATAACTGTTCCAAATGTACTTTTTTGTTGTTGTTGTTTCTTCTTTCAACCAACAAGAATGCTCACAGCAGACAGCCTCTGGGCATACACCTCAGCCTCAAAATGTGAGACATTTTATTCTTCAGTGTCCGAAGATGTGCCCCAGATTCTGAAACCTGAAGTTACCACAGCCTTGAAAGTCTTAAATTGGGATGCGGATGATGAATTAAATTTCAGGGAAACGGTTTCTTCATCCATCTGGCAGCTGATGACACATTTAGTACTCTTTACTGCCTCTCTGTCCCACAGAACATGCTGTGATTTAAGCAAAATAAATATTCCCCTGGGTGGCGAGGAGGGGGGGTGATCAGTTAGATGGAAGGGACTCTGAGGAGCTGGGCAGAAGAAACAGGAGGTCATGGCTGAGGTCGAGGGGAAGACAGAGGGTTAGGAAGATGGGGATGAAGAGAAAAAAATGTCAGTGGCGGTGGGGTTCTAGGATTGAAGGGGAGAGAAGGGAATGGGCAGGGCATAATGGCTCTAGAGAACAAAAGAAGTGGAAGGAAAACAAAGCAATAGCATTGACGGGGAAAGAGAGTTGTACGGCCCTCCCAAAGGGCAGTGTACAGAAAGCCATGGAGGGAGCAGGGGCAGCCTAAGAAAGACACTTTGAGTGGCTTGATACAGAGATAGAAGCAGAGAGAAGCGGTGTGGTCGCCAGCCTCCAACACGGTTCCCATGGGCCTTGCCTCCTGGCGTTCATGCCCTTGTGTAGTCTCCTCCCAGGCTGAACTAGCTGATGAGTGTGACTACGAGGCTATGAAGGAAGTGGTGTCTGCATTCCAAGGCTAGGTCACAGGAAGAGCTTCTGCATGGCACTCTCGATCTCTTGCTCTGGGGAAACCCAGCTGCCCTGCTCTGAGGGACTCAGGCCAGTTATGGAGAGGCTCCAACATCAGAGAACGGAGGCCTCCTTCGAGAGCCAGCATCATCTTGACACCACAAGAGTGAGTCACCTTGGAAGGGGATTCTTCATCTCCAACCAAGCCTTCAAGTGACTGTAGTCCTGGTGCACATCTTGACTACAACCTTATCAAAATTTTTAAGCCAGAACCAGCCGGTGAAGCTGCTCCTGAATTCCTGACCCACAAAAACTGTGTGATAAAAAAAATCATCTTTTATTGCTGGTTTAAGCTGCTAAGTTTTGGGATAACTTACAGCTAATGGAATTCTCTACAGATTACTAATAGGATTGGAATACGGAGAGAGGGCAGGAAAGATAGAGTTGGGAGGGAAAGTCATCGTAGAAAGTGGTAATAAAGCAGAAGTGGTAATAAGATCTGGAGTCTGACTTGTCTCACTTTCTCTTTCCTCCTCCTACACTACACTGCATGCCCATTGCTTTTTGTAAGTGAAACTTCTCTCGTGAGAAAACTGAACCTGGAAAACCCCCAAGAAAGAAGGACAAAGCTAATCTGAGGCTTTTTCTATATTTAACCAATTAATCTCAACCCCAGGCTGCAGGGCCTCTTCCCCTTTTTATAATGAAGGGTGATGTGACTTGCCCAAGGTCACAGAGCTAAGTGAGTAGCCAAGCAAAGCCAATCCCAGGCATTCTGGAAAGTTTTAATTATGAAGGAGCCATCACCCTCTCTGTCGATATGGGCCCAGAACAACTTGGCATGAATTGGACTTATTGCAAAGGCCTTTGGGCTGCCCGTGTGCCTGAGGGCAGCACCGTGTGGAGGCGGCATGTGTCTGGCCTGCAGAACGCCTCCTCTCCGGGTGACTATCACCATGAGTGGCATCGCCCTGCAGGAAAGCCCGAGTCCCTAAGTCCATACAAAAACAAAGCCAAATTCTAATACCTAGGGCCTCGGTTCTGGGGAAGAACTGAGTATATAGTTGTGATTCGCTCAAGATCCCAGTGGCCAGTGGGATCTTGAGCGAATCACATCTCCGAACCTCCATTTCTCCAACTATATGACGAACACTACATTAACAGATCCATGACCACTTCCAGGCTTCACATTTAATGGTTTGAAGTCGCTATCTTGCAAAACTGAAAAATTATAACCGAAGCACGACTCACACTCCATGGTCCTAAAGTCTCTCAGGACCTGGATTACTCAGTCGCCACGTTATTTTTTAAGCTCCCGTCCTGCAAAAACTGAACCTGTTTACAATTCAAAGAAAGCTTTAATTCTGCCACAGACTCTGTCCAGCCCGCGAGCATGGACATTTTATGGATGCGACGCCTTCCCCTCAGCGAGCACTGAGAAAACGCTGAGTGCTTCTGTGGACGGAGGGCTGCGTTTGCGCCTCTCGCCCTTCTCAATGGGCAAACAGAAGTGCCACCGACACCGTGGTCAGAGATTAAACCTCACACCATCAGTCTACTTTCACTTTCAGTCCTTCCAATGTTCCCACCAAAGCACCAAACTGATTCCCAGAAACTGGCACAAAAGGGGACACACTGCGGCAGAACATCTAACTCTGCTTGCTTGTGTCTTGTTTGCTTACTTCCCTACGAAGTAAAATCCAGATAGTAAAACATAAATAAATAAAATCTGCCCAAAGCTGTGTCCTAGCAGATTGAGGGACATGAGCGTCCACGCCTGCACACGCTGACCCAGCTTAGCTTGCTTTGTCAATGCTCTGATTCTCTGGAAAAAGATTATCTATCCCCAAAGCCATAAACCTTCTAACGAGGATAAATAGTGGTAAAAAATTTCAGCCCATGAAAAACAGTCCTCTGTTGTCTGACAGCCCCTCTTAACTAACCTTAATGGGTGATTTTAAATGAAGGGGGAAGAACAAGCATAGCACTAACACATGATAATTATCTGTAATTCTCTATTGGTAATGTTGCAGAATGGGGAAGATAATGCAAATGTGGACAGATGCTGACTAGAGCTTTACAATGACATTGAAATTAGGGTTATTTTGTACAGTAAGTAACATGACTAACTTGTAGCTTTTCCAGGGCAGGTTTTCATCCCGATGACAATATGCACCACAGATTGCTGTGAAGGGTAATGAGATGAATTTTCCACCAGGCACGACTCATGGGAATAGGCAGGGGTGGAGATGTTTAACATTGTGTCCTAAAAGCTGATTAGTGTGGCAGGGACTCATTTAGCTGCTAATATTTGATGGAAAATTCATCAATTCTACACCAGCTTTAAAGTGAGATGAGAAATAGACTCCCCAGCCTCCTAGATAGGTTTTCTGGCAACTCAAAAAAATAAATAAATAAATAAAAGACTCTAATCCTACTATTTTTAGAGGTATTTTGAAATCAAGCGTTCTTATTTTACATATGAGAGAAAGAAAAACCCAGAGGCTTCACAGCTGTTAGCAAAGCCCACAGGGCTCAGGTGAGGTGGAGGAGGGGGTGGGTGAAGGGGCCTGGGACCTCTGCTCTCTGCCTTACTGATAATTTCATTTTGCCTCCAGGAATCCACATTTCCCTTTATTCTCCTTGACATCAGTAAATAACCTTTCAGAGTTTACTGTGTGCCCCAAAGGGACCTGTGGGCTAAGGTTACTATAATAATTAAGACAAACTTAGCAAAGTGAGATTAATCATCTAACGTTTCAGCAATGATACAAATCATCACATTTTTAAAATTTCACGAATCTTCAGTCCAGAAATGAGAGTAATCTGTGGGATTTGCATGCATGTGTGAGGGAGCGATGTGCACTCTGAGCACCTAGCAGCACCTAGTAACTCAGGAGCATCAACCGAGAAGGACAGTGTTGGGTTCGGAGTTAAAGACGGACCAGCAAGAAAGATGGGAGCCCAGGTTACCAATGAGCATGAGTCGTGCTTCGGCTATAATTTTTCTGTTTTTCAGGATAGTGACCTCAAACCATTGAATGTGAAACCTGGAAGTGGCCATGGATCTGTTAATGTAGTGTTCGTAGTATAGTTGGAGAAACGGAGGTTCAGAGAATCCACATTTCCTTGGGAAGCGGGGACTGAAGTACAGCCTCAGGGGAAGGACCGCAGCCCTGCCTGAGCAAGGGCCGGAAAAGCCCAAAGACTGTGTGCAGGCTCACCACACAGCTCACCTCACGCTGGGCTTGCAATGTTGGGTTAACAATGACCAGCACTGGGAGCCGCGTGCTTTTGCTTCAACAAATGATAAGACAATTGGAACTAGAAAGAAGGTGAATCACCTTGTATTTATGTTTACTTCAAAGTTCTCTTCAAAGTTACTCAAATTAAAAACAGTGCACCTTTGATCAATTCTGGGGGAAAATAATTGGGAAAGAAAAGCTAAAAATACTTAAATTATTGCGAATTTTAATTTACATGATGTCTTTTGGCATCGATGGTGAGAATCCCCTTGGGATCCGACTGTGAACTGACTGACCTATGCCAATTCAGCGCTTCAGACATTGCCTGGTGATTACAAATACAAGGAGCGCCCAGCACACAGCGGTAGGTGAGCACTAGGGACTTCCAATCCCAAACTTACTGCTGGCCCCAGTCCAAATCCTGCCAATCAGCAGAAGCAAGGAGACACAAAACAGTCTGTCCTTTTCCTGACAAAATTTCTTTTTATTTCAGGCACTTAAATGAGAACCATGCAAGTTCACTCTGGGGTAAGCACAACATTCTTAGGGCAGGATGAGCAAACTCCAGAGTCGGATGGAGAATAAAACCCTTTGAGAAGTGGGGGAACCACAGAACTCACAGCTCTGAAGGGGTCAGGATGCCCCGCTTGGCGGGTTCTCATTCCTCATTCACTCCAAGGTGGAGGGGTGAGGGGTGGTGTGCATGGTGTTTCACCAGGTAATTTACTAAGGAAAAACATTTTTCAACATCCTTAAAGAAAAACATTCAGATGATACCAACTGATTTTGGAGAATGTATTCCTCATGGGGATATTTCCACTGTCAAACCCAACACGCCAGGAGCATGGAAGTTAATGTACACATTCATACACACATGGATGGCACTCTATGTATTTAGGTATTCTCAGAGTACATTCCCATAAAGACAATCTGTTTCTACAGAAGGAAACTGTGCATCTTTTACCTCAACAATTTATTGCTACTTGGAACATTTTCTCTTGTAAATTCAAATTATTGAGCGCTACTAAGTCAAATTAAGCTTGTTGAAATTTTACTCATCATTTTTCTCCTTATTAGATAAAATGCCTATTAGACCAACTGGTAACCATGTTAACTTACTATTTATAAAGGACACCACATTCAAAACTTAAGATTTATTTCTAAGTTCTTCACTGAAATTAATATATTGTTTTTGTGTTACTACTTGTGTATATAAATATACATACAAAAGTTATAAATGCAGGGCCAAACTATGTTAGCAATATTAACATTGTGTCCTAAAAGCTGATCAGTGTGGCAGGGACACCTTTAACTGCTAATATTTAATATATTTAATATTAAAGTCATGATTCAAAATGAGATTTTAAGAAGAATCATAGTTCTCCAAGGCTTCCTCATTACCAGTCCTTTTGCTAATAACAGGAAAACTACCACTGATAGTATTTTACCATGTTATATTAAATCCTAACCACAACCTTCTATTCCCATTTTAGACAAGTGAACAGTTCAGCTCAGAAGAGTTAGCCAAGTTGGCCAACATTACAAAATGAAAGCAGATACAGAGTCCAAAGCCATGTCTTTTTGGCTCCAAATCCTGACCTATTTCCTCTCAAGTTGTGACTGCACCTAACCCCAATCAAATGAAACTACTAAACTATGCAACTCAAAATGCCAAGTCATATAGACATGCCACATGGGCTATTTCATACCTTTAATCCTCTGAGACTTCCTGGGCTAGTTGGAGAGGAACTGGAGGATTTTGTAGATTTAGGGGTGGAGAGCTGGCTGCTGGGAGTTCCATTAACTGACAGGAGACACAAAGGTGACAGAGGTCATTGAAAACTCCAGACAACCAGACCGTGTCCAAACACTAAGCACATGCATGAAGCTTCCATTCATTTAAAGCTCAAAGCAGATGGCAAATCAGCAAAAGCAAATGCAACGCATCGTACTGTATTGCAGACAAAGTATTAGACAAATAAGCAGTGGAGCTAGGATTATTTTCAATAACAGCTTTCCAACGGTGACATAGACAAAGATATAGAACAGTATGGAACTAGAGATGAGACTTGAGAACTTGTCCATATACCCTGCCTACCAGCAAGGGTAGGGATGAATGACTGTTATCTTTGCAATGGTTTCCTATGAAGATTGTCTCATAACCCCCCAATATCTGCTCTCTTAATTATATATATAGAGATATCTCAGCCTGAATAACCAAGACTTTCTATGCCTCTCCCAAATCAGTTCCACCATAATCCAAACATATTTTCTAAGTGTATTATTAATGGAAAAAGAAAATGGTCATTTTCCTTATAATATCTACTTACTTGTTTGAAGGCCATACAAAAACATTCTTCACTTTTCTTTTTTATCTAGACTAGTTATTTCTAATTCATTTTCTTTTCTTCACAGATTAACTTCCCCATCATTTAGCAAATTTGATGTCTGGTTTATTTTATACATCCTCCTTCAAACTTCCCAGACTTCTCAGGCTGAAAGTTCAACTCAGAGCCTACGCTGGCAGAGGGCGGCCACTGCTGCTGCGGGGACGGCAGGTCGCAGTCCGCACTGCAGGATGCTCGCTGCACAGGTCCACATGCCTCATGCTTATTCCTAATGGATTCCCCTGGACCCACGCCTGCTGTAATTTCATAGAACTGGTAGTTAACATCAAATATCGGTGTAATGTTTTTTCTTTTCTAAGGAGTATTTATAACCCCTTTTATCACGAATCTCCCATGCTTTTCCCAATGTAGATCAAAACGGCCATTCATCTCTATGGAAAGGAAAGCCAAGTGCATCTCATTTTCTTTTTTTAATATGAGAAAGCAGACACCTATTATTTTAAATGACGCTAATAAGTATAAAAAGCAATATGCAGTCATAAAGGTCCTGACTAGGTGATTTGAAAAGGTGAACACCAGCACTAGCTGATTTGGCTCGGTGGATAGAGTGTCGGCCTGAAGACAGAAGGGTCTCGGGTTCAATTCCTGTCAAGGGCACATGCCTGGGTTGTGGGCTCTATCCCCAGTAGGGGGCGTGAAGGAGGCAGGCAATCAATGATTCTTTCGCATCACTGATGTCTCTCTCTCTCTCTCTCCTTTCCTCTCTGAATCAATAAAAAATATATTTCCAAAAATCAACCAATCAGATATAACAAACACAATTCAAAAAAAAAAAAAAAAAGTGAGCATGAGTCCTTGCATGGAGATGGAGGTCCTGGGTCTGGTATTTGGGATTAGATAAATCCTGTGCCCACAGGGTTGATAGGGACCCACGAAGTCATGTTTGCTTGCGCATTACTCATTTTAAAAATTCAGTGAAGACCTGGCTGGGTGGCTCAGTAGGTTGGAGGGTCATCCCATACACTGAAGGGTTGAGGGTTTGATCCCCAGTCAGGGCACATAACTAGGTTGTGGGTTCAATCCCCAGTTGGTGCTATACAGTAGGCAACCAATCAATTTTTCTCTCACATATAGATGACTGTCTGACTCCCTCTCTCATTCTCTCTCTCTCTCTCTCTCTGAATCTCTTCTCCTCTTTCTCATCCCTTCTCTCTAAAAGTCAATGAACATGTCCTCTGGTGAGGATTAAAAAAAATTCAGTGAAAATAAAAATTGTTCTATTTACTTTTAAATTACCAAACTTTAACTTTTTTCTAATTTAAAACTACTCAAAATAATTATCAGTTATCTACATTTTCTTAACAAATGTATGTGGGTATATAGAGTGCAAGTACAAAACAAGTAACTATCCAATTGCCAATTAAGTTAAATTTCAATTAATGTTATAGCTTTATAAAATTCTCTTTAAAGGGAACTGGTGGCAGGAATTCACATAAAATAGAGATGATTGTGGACAACGGACTAGTCAAATTGCTGTGAGCCTAGATCTTTTTTTCCTACATACCACACAGCAACCTGTATGGCCACCAGTTCCTACTCAGTAAGTGCTGTTAGCTCTCAGTAATATTCAGAAACCACACGAACATCAAAGCTTCCCTGGAATGGAGATAGAAGAGGGACTAAAGGAGAAAAAATAAACTCCTGCCAATGGTGATCTGTGTAGCAGACCAATCTCCCTAACAGTACACCCCCGGCCTGAACAGGGTTTCTTAACGAAACTCACTGCCAGGGGTTAACTGCTGTCAGTCCTGACAGGTCCACATTTCCCCCGAAATAACTCTGATCCTAAAGAGACGCTGTCACATGGAGCCCTCTAGATTCCTGATAGCATTTGGGCGGTTCTAAACATGTTCTCCAATGAGCATTTCTCAGAATCACTGGCTTGCACATCTGTCCAGCCTTTGGGAGGAGAAGTGGGACGTGGGGCAGGGCTCCACGGTGCCTTCTCCCTGACACTGCCACCGCCCACGGGAGGTGTGCAATGACCAGCGGCATTGCAATGCTCCCACACCTTCACTACGACCCTGATTCTCTCTCAAAGTGAGGTGTCTGTCTGCCCCTCCCTCAACTTCAGGTATAAGAAATAAACCTGGGGACTTTACTGCTTGCCTGTTTTCTCTGAATTCTTTTAAAAATATTGCTCAACTATGAAAGCATCACAAGCTAGAAACCTAAAGGGAGAATTATGAAGGCTCCAATTATGGTGACTGTTACTCACTTATGTTTTCCAGATTAACTTCTGTGTGCTTCCTACACACTATTTGCTATTACAATAAATTGGAGTTTGGATGAGGAATGCAGTCAACCACAATACTCATGGGGATATTTCTGTCCCAAGATTGAAAAGGTACAATATTATTTTTACAAAGTCACTAGCTCTGTTTGAAATTCCAAGTAGTCCCCTGGAGTTTTTTAAATGGTTAAAAGGAAGGCCACAGTTGAAGCAGTCTATGAAAGCAAGTTATACTTCTGGGTACTGTGGCTTTTAATAATACAAAATTCTTTCCTTGCTGGAAGTGGGGAAGAGAACACAATATTAGTAAATACAGACCTATTTGTTGGTCAGTTTATTTTGTCCATAAGATTCCACATGTAAGTAAGATCATGTGATGATTTGTCTTTCTCTGACTGGCTGCTTATTTCATGTAACATATTAATCTCTGGGTCCAGCATCGTGACAGTCTTTTGAGTTAATAAAACTATTGTAATAATCATAACTTGCATATCTTTCTCCATATGAACACCTGTAAACCTACTTTTGCCCATCCTTGCTTAGCAACTTTCTTCAGAATCACAGTGAAGTCCCAGCAACTGACTGGGGTCTCAGTTTTCTAGAACTGCATTGTGTGGTGAGGTTAATCTCTTGCAAAGAAGCCTCTTGCTCTCTGAAAGATGATTTTAAAATCTCACACCTGCCCTGTCTGCGTGGCTCAGTGGTTGAGCGTCGACCTATAAACCAGGAGGTCACGGTTCGATTCCACAGTCAGGGCACACTTGGGTTGCACGCTTGATCCACAGTGTGGGACATGCAGGAGGCAGCCCATCAATGATTCCCTCTCATCATTGATATTTCTCTCTTTCTCTTACCTCTCCCTTCCTCTCTGAGGTCAATAAAAATGTATTTAAAGAAAAAATCTCACACCTTTTACTTATGTAATATCTATTCTATTAACCCAAATCCAAACATGGACTCAGTTAAAAATTTGGGGTACTAGAATGCGATGATTTGTGAATCAATTACTTAAGCATTCCAAATTCAACTCAATGTAAAAAGATGTGTGCATTTATTAGACTACTAAAGGCCCAGTGCATGGATTTATGCACCAGTGGGGTCCCTTGGCCTCACCTACACCCTTTTGCAACCCGGGACCCCATCAGTGCAAGATCAGGGCCAGGGAGGGCTCCAGGGCATAACTGGCCCATCTCACCCAGTCCCAATTGAGGCCGATGGGGCTGGCCAATTGGGGAGGGGCCACAGGAGGTTGGCCGGCTGGGGAAAGATTGAGGGAAGGTTCCAGGGCGTGTCTGGCCCCTCTGACCCTGAACCTGAGCAGCAAGCTAACCTACCGGTTGGAGCATCTGCCCCCTGGTGGTCAGTATGTGTCACAGCTACTGTTAATCGGTCGACTGGTCAAATGGTCGACCGGTTGCTTAGGCTTTTATATATAAACATGTTGGTCTGAAAGACAAATGTGACTATGAAACACGCTTTCAGTTCAGTATGTTAATTTCCCTCTTTCGACCTCAGGGAGACAAAATTGGAATCATCATCATACCTGATTCTTGAAACACTAGCCCCACTTTTATTTGTTATTTTACTAAAGGATAGCACCTGTAACCCTATCACTAAACAAAAGCTAAGAACCTGACAAAAATCTACATCTTCCATATGGTAAGCTCAGTTCAGTGCATTTATGCAAATTTCCTACTATGTTAGCTTTTCCAGTGTAAGATACTTACAGAAAGCATCATATAAGCTTAACAGCAGAAAGGTGCTTTCAGTTAAAAATACTCGTATTTGTCTACACTTTCCAGAAGAGAAAGAAAGCATTGAGCCTATTAAGGTAGGCATGAAGGTGACAACAGAATAGTATAATTGTATCTGTGACCATTTTCACATTACTAACAAACTTTAGTCTTTTTCCATAGAATATTTTCCAAATTTGACTAGCAACTAACTCCTCAATCGCTTAGGACTGTGACCACACACAGGCAGGCACTTGGTGACCTTCTGACAATGACCGGGTCTCCTGTAGGTAAGGGAGGCTAAAGGGTCCTCCATACTGTGAAGCACTGTATACTGCAGAGAGGCACACTGGGACCAGCCAGATACAGTCATGGAAATGGAGCAAAGGAAACAGAAACGTGGCAAACAACAACAACAGAAACTCAGCTGAGTGACAAAGCCATACTAACCATGGCTCACCTGGGGATTTGGCTGTAGAGTAGGCACTGGAGGAGTGGCCACCCCTCTTTACTGTGCACATTCAGTACACACAGAGGAGGAGGAGGAGACAGTAAGGAGAGTGGTTATTCAGCAGGTTTAAACTTGCACACAAACAGAAGGGTGGGCCAACCAGGCCCAGAGAAAGTGGGGTGGGTGCTGAAGGGGGAAGCAGTAAACAGGAAAATGGCCCCCAAACGCAGAATTTTATAAAAGGTTGGATGCCTGAGACAGCTGTTGAGTCTACTTTCACACGTCCTAGGTTGCCACATGAAATCATGGTTTCTCACAAGCCTTTCCCAAGGGTGGGGAATGTCCGGCCCACGGGACGCCTAAGGCCCGAGAAATCATTTGGCCTGGCCCTGCCAAGGCGTTAGGGATGAGTTAATTAAAATGTTTGACCAAATATAGCCACTAATTTTTAAGTTTAGAATTTTATATGGCCTGAGAATTACATTATAAAGATCCAAATGGCCCTTGGCAGGATAAAAGATTCCCTGCTCCTGGTAATATCAGCTAAGTTGTCCATGATTATACTATAAACAAAGCTTGTAGGATTGATACATCAAGATGTTTTATACTTTTTAAATACCAAAAGGGTCAAAATGATGACAAATCTACAGGCAAAGGGCCTGAGAGAAGCTGAAGTACAGTTAAGTCTGACTCTTAAGTAAAGCACTTCTTTCCAAGAACAATCACAGCTACTATTAAATTGCCCGATGAAGGAAAAGCTTGTGGAAACCTACCAAGTACACACATTGTTATGCTAGGTGTGTGTATGTGTAAGGTTTAAATGGGCAAGAGAAGAAAATGTCCAAGACCATATAGCACAACATTTAAAATGCAAATATGGTCAACTGTGAAACTTCTACATATGTATCAGGAGAAGAATTGAGCTGATCAGATTGTTCTAAAAAATGTGTCAGAACAAAACAAGCCAGTTTCTTAGACGACTTACTACAACTCTGAGAAACAGACTTCAACTTTTGGTTTTAAAAATCATGTCGTCTACATGCTGTTCTGGAACCTGGCTGCATACAAGCAGCGCAAAGACCAAGGATTCATAATCATTGAAGAAAACAAAAAGAGAGTGAGATACTGCTCCTGCGGCCATCATTCCTCTCCCATCCACTACCTGAGGCTGGTGACTTGCTGCGACGAGAGGGCCCAGGGCTCTTGGATCCGGAATACTTAGCTGAGGAGCGAGAATACGATGACTTCAACACACGGCATTCTAGAAAGGAAGCAAAGTGCATTAAGTAGATCTGGTGTGAACACTAGCCAGAGGAAGGTCACATGGGAAGCAGTTGCCTGCCTGGAACCATTACCTGATCATTTTTTACTTCTGTCCCAAAAGTACACCTTGAGGCTACACATTTGTAACATCACCTCATTTTTCCAGATGGACACAGACAGCCTAGTGTCCTAACTTGATACACACACAAATCCTCATCTAAACACGTGGTGTTTAGACCACAGCATGGATAGACAGAAGCTACACTTTTATTACTCTTTCCAAATCTTTTTTTAAAAACATATTTTATTGATTTTTTACAGAGAGGAAGGGAGAAGGATAGAGAGTTAGAAAATCGATGAGAAAGAAACATCGATTAGCTGCCTCCTGCACACTCCCTACTGGGGATGTGCCTGCAACCAAGGCACGTGCCCTTGACTGGAATCGAACCCGGGACCTTTCAGTCCGCAGGCCGATGCTCTATCCACTGAGTCAAACCAGTCAGGGCTTCTTTCCAAATCTTGAACACATGCTGAAGGGGTATGCAGAACCCTAATTTATGAACCCCTTCCTCGCCCATCTTTCCAACGTGTGGAGCACGAAACAGGAGGGAACTAACTTTAAATAGTAACGCTGGTCTTTCCGTGAATAGCCAAATAACGCGTAAGGTATTAGAGCTAAAATGAGCAGTTCTAATTGGAATAATTAAGACCATGGCTTTTAAATTCGTGGCAGATTTAGGATGAAGCATGGATTTGACTTGATCAGCTAGGGGACTTTGGTTAGACTCTAAACCTCATTTCCCCCCCCTCAAAATGGCATAAAAATAAAATCTGCATCACAGGATTGTTCTAAGGATTAAATTAGATAACATACTGTCTGTAATTTACATTAAAATATTTCAATTTATGTAAAATGATTGAAATGTGGGTTAGCTTTAATGGATACCCCAAGGGCAATACATTAACATGTGAAATACACTAATCAGGCAAATACACATTAGGGGACAATGGGTAGCATTTGAAAGACTCCAATCAAAACCTCGCAGGGAGGGGACTGTAGCAATTTCAGTTCAGTTCATCAGCAGCATGGATGTTACTCAGTATTTCACCATCGAAGGAAGTGAAGTGTGAATGAGTCTGAAACATCTTAAAGGCACTGCCACTCTTATGAGCAGGATATCGAAACCTACAGAGTCAGTACTAGAAGCTCAGAACGACAGCCCAGGATTAGGAATCTGAGTCCTGCTTCCAGCTCTGAGGGTTGTATCACTTGACTAACAGTAGGTTAACTGACGTTAATGCAAGACTTTGTCAGGAATCTAAAAGGACTAATAGTTGGGACTTCATTAAGATTACAACCCAAGTGACTGACTTTGAAAAAAACGTTGCCTCCTAATAAGTGTACCTGTAGGAGAATTAAGTCTGAGACCTGCTTTCATTGCAAAATTTTGTGACCTGATGGTGGTGGTATAATAACAACATGAACAATGGCACAGCACATGCTATGTAACCAGGTACCCTTCTAATTGCTTTATATGTGAACTCATTGAATCCTCACAGAATCTTGTGAAAAGGCCACTGTTATCGTCTCTAGTGTGCAGAAGGTTCAGGAATTAGCCATTGAGAGGGAAGCAATCAGTAGCATTCACTTCTCTCTAAGGAGTCTAGCTGAAACTACCCATGACCCAACTAGCTTAGGAAAGTTTACAGCATACATGTCAACGCGGAGCACAATGCCAGCACGTACACAGCAAGTGTTCAGTACATGTTTCGTTACTGTCATTTTTGTTGTTACCCAAATTAACTTTGTAACCTAGAGCATAGCATTGAATTTCAGTGTCTCAACTTTCAAAACGACCAAGATGGACATCAAAGAATTACTGCGAAATGAAATTATGCTAACAACAAGAAAGATGTAAAATACAGATGCCATGTAAATGCATGTTTTGTGCAACCTTAATTATCCCTGAGAATCAGGGAGAACGTTACATGGGTCATAGGAAAGGACGTCACCTGCAATTCTTTAAAGACTCTGCAGTCATATTACCAGTTTAAAGCAGGGCCAGTCCAGGAGACTATGTAAGACAGTACAGAAACACTCAAAGAAGTCTGGCAGCAGTGAAAGATACAACAAGAAAACAAAAAGAGATCAACGAACCATAAGCACAAGGTAGATAAACTGCCCCAAGGCAACTGTGAAAGGGGGCCGATGAGGTAGAGGGGATTACATAGGAAGTTTGGTTCTGTAGAATGGACCATCTTGAATTTTTAAATGTCAGTGGGTTCTCGTATTTATTTGGTAATGTGTTTCTCTAATTCTGGACTGTCAGAATCACTACAAAGGGAAGGAGTCCCCCTGAATCTAGTTTTTGAAAAACTTCCCTCATTCATGAACTTAAAGACTGGTATTGTATTTCTATTATCCCTCTCCTCTGTGAAATGTTATGCCCATATGATTTTACCTTGTTACTGATGAAATTGATTTCACTGGTGGAAATAATCACTATTACTATAATAGGTTTAAATTTAAGCAATATTTCCAGAAACTCTAACATTGGAAATAACCAAGGTTGTTGTGAATTAATTGAAAACTCCATCTATTAACTAAAATAAAAAGAAAAGAATTATCCTATCCCATCAATGAAAATTGCATTATTTTTCTGCATAACTAAACTATACATGTTACTGCTTTTCTAAAGTTACAAACAAAACAGTAAGGTAAACATCATTAACAATAACTTAGTTATTTTTTGTATCTCTTTATGGACACACATACAGCTAACTGTTTCAAGTTCAACACTATCCATACAATTAAGGTGGCACAACCAGCCTCCATTCTGAAAGAGGGCAGGAAATTCATTTCTAAGGCAAAACAATGCAGTAAAGAGATAAAACAAAATTGCTAAAAATGAAAATTACTTAACTATTGACTTGGGCTTAGTTGTGTGCTGCTGTTGTTTTGTGTGTGTTTTTTTCACAATACTTTGATATTATTCTCTACTTCCATTAATTCAAAGAGAGTGCCGACAATGCCAGCTTTCTTCAAAGATGGGCTAAGGACCAGTTAGCATGCCCCGAGCGCAGTACCACATCCCAAACCCCAGTTTCAGGGTTACAGAGGTGGTCCATGAGCCGCCTTACCGCTGTGATCCAGGACAAAGTCATCTTGGGCATAACGGAATTTTTCAGGTCCACATGCAATAAAAACATCATCATCACCAAAAAAGTCTTGCAGGCAAGTAACCTAGAAAGAAAAATCACATCCAAGAAACAAATTAGAAATGTTAGAAGTGAAATAAAAAGTCAGCAAAATTAAATACATTTTTTTAAGGTGGGACATGCTTTATTATGAACAAAGCAGCCCAAATTAAATACATTTTCATGCTTCACTTATAATTCTGAGTTGGAATGAAAAGCTGCGTGGTATCACATTTCCAAGAACTGTGCTCTTCACAAGGTGCTTTCGGAGTGTCTCCTGACCTCAGAGCCCCAGAATGAGATGGTCACAGTCAGTACCAATCTTCCTGTCTACCCGTGAGGTCAAGGACACACGCACAAGGCAGAGCCACGTTTTCCAGGTTTCTGACTAATGGGCGGCAAAGCTGGGGTGGATGGGGGTCTCTGCTCTTGGTTTAGTCTCTTTACTACCTACCCTTCCTCACTCTCCCAGCAGCTCCGCCTCCCAGCATGGCACCCTAGCCACGACTCTGTACTTCCAGTACAGTGAACCTTTGCGTATTTGGGGGATTCATGTATGGAAAGGTACAGGATTCCCCCTTTATCTACAGGGGGTTGGGGGAAAGGGTACGTTTCAAGACTCCTCAGTGGATGCCTGAAACCTTGGACTGCAGTACCAAACTATACATACGCACCCTTTCACTTAAAGGAAGCGCTATGCCTTCTCTTTGGCGTATCTGAGTTGGCAGCATCACTACTTTCATGCCCTGGGGTCATGATTAAGTAAAACGAGGGTGACCTGAACACAGCAGGTGATACCAGGACATTAACGGTGTTCCTAAATCCCAGTATTCACAGCTCCCCTAGTTTCAGTCATCACTGTCCTCACAGGTGTCCAAAGAAAGATTGCAAAGTTATGTTCTGTCTCAAAGGCACCAGGGCGACCACACACCATTGCGGGGCTTCCTTCATTGACAAGACAATGCTCCTTAGGGCACCCAGGAGGGACCCACCCGACCTCTCTCCCCTCCCCCCGCTCTTGACTTTGCCATTTCTCCTGCATCATTACTTCCTCCTCAGCCACATCAACACTACCTTGCGTTCCCTATCTGCACAGTGCTGGTGGTTCTTTTTTGTGAAACAGCTTTATTGAGACATAATTCACGTACCATACAATTTACTTGTTTAAAGTATACAACGTGCTGGTTTTAGTATATTCAGAGTTCTGCAACCATCACCACAACCTATTGGAGTATGTTTATCACCTAAAAAGCAATCCCTTGTCCATTAACAATCACTCTCCAGGCCTCCATCTCCTCATCCCTAGGCACCCATAAAATATTTTCTGTCTATGGATTTGCCTATTCAGACATTTCCTATGAATAAAACCATACAACATATGGCATTTTGCAACTGGTTTCTTTCACATAGTGTGTTTACAAGTTTGGAGCACATATCAGTATGTCATTCCTTTCTGTGGCTGAATGAGTAAATACTCGGTTACATGCATATACAGCGCTGTGTCTACCCAGTCCTGTTTATGACATTTGGGTTGCATCTACCTCAGTGGTGGCTCTTGCCACTGTATTTCCCCTCCTGCTGGTCCTCAGCCAGAGTTGCCTTTTTGACCACTCTTTACTGCCATGACCTCCAGATGGACACATATACTTCCTGGTCATCATTTCCTAGGCTCTCAGAGAGTGCAAGCTTTGCTGAATGCTCAATACATTTTTGTTGATGGAACTGTGGCTTGGTATGAAGTTGTTCCTATTGGAACTGAGTTCACAGACACAGAATAACTTCTCTGGGGTGGGTGGTGTCACAGATGCCAACTACTTTGCCATCTCCACCACCATGTCATGCAGTTATTTACTTCCTGTGGTTGAATTTCACACATATAGGGGACTACATATTTCATTGTTGCTAGCAGTGCCCCAAACTCAGTTGATACTTTTTAAAGCAAAACATCTAATAAAATGCTCAGAGTCTAATGTAAGTTAATTCTCTCTCCCCAATGGGAGCCATATTAATTTACTGCTGTATATGCATTCTAACTTTGATCAGGTACCAGCTATATGCCAGGCATAAACAGAAGACAAGAAGCACACAGTCTAGTCATGGAGATGGACAAGAAAATTAATAATTACAGTGAAAAGTGTTACACTAGGAGGATACTGTAATAGAACATTTCCTATGAAATATGGAAGTACAAAGAATAAATAACAATGAAAATAGCATCCCATAAAATAAAGTATTCAATAGCTAAGACTAAGGGGGTAGGGGAGACTGGGGGAAGGTCAATGAGGAAAAAAAGGAGACAGATGTACTACTATTTATAATACTTTAAACAAGAAAATAAAATTAAAAAAATAGCTAAGACTATTTCATATGTTTGGACACTCAAATAATTCTATCTTAAAACATATTTCTTGTTCTTTAACTCATAAAATTTTTAAAAATCGAAATATAACCTTGAGTTAGGGGCCATGTCACTACATCTGACTCAAAAAAAAAATAGCAATACCATGAATAATATCTCAAAGTCATTTTTAACAGGGTAAGGAAAAGGGTATCAGTTTAGAAGATCTCCTGTTTGCTTTTAATTCCTTCTTCAATGTGAGAAGGTCTTCAGGGATAATGGATGCTATGCGGCTTATAAGAGAAAGCTACACAAATGAGGGGAAAGTAATATTTCTGCTAAGGTACGAAATTAAAGCAATCAGCAGTATCTAATGGGAGACGTCCAACCGAGAAATAATGTATCTATGGGAGCATATCTAAGCTCTCCAAAGGAATGCGGGCCATTTAAAAACAGTAATTTTCGGTCCTTCAGTAGACAGATTAATTGGGTCAAGGGGAATAGGTGGCAGCCATAATTTCAGTGCTAGTTTTTAACAGATTGCCACAACCACTTTTCTTCTTCTTTCCCTATTTGGTCTCTATTAAAGGATATTGAGATGGATCCAAAGACTTAAAATACTACGCACATACTAGGAGCATAGAAAATCCTTCCCTCAAAATAAAAAAGGTAGAGGACCCAGGATTGCCACCTTCTCTGCACATTGCACTGTGAACCAGAGGAGGTCTCCATTTTCTGAGCCACTGGCGCTCTTGGGAAAGCATGTTATTTCTTTCCCTCCCAGAGTTATAAAGGAGAGGATGGGAAAGCAGGTTGGCTTTCTCTAATAGCTCTTCTTCCTACAAAATTCTGAATTCTATTTTTGTTGCTAAGGAAAGCTTACATATTTATATTTTTGGAGACTTCTTTTGGAAAAGTGGAGTGCACTCTTCTGGAGAGGGGAAAAAAGGAACACTATTTTAAGTAGGTAAATAGTATTGTCCGCTTGGGACTTATTTCTGTTCAAGTTCAGTCAAAGAATCTTCATGCCCTCCACATCCGGGTGCTTCCTCAAAGCTCTGTACTTTGTCCAACATAGACATTACCGTTGAGGTAATGGTCTGGTTTCGTGTCCAGATGTCTCAGCGGCCTTTGAGCTGCATACATACAGGATCCTTGTCTAGCTCATCACTATGACTCTAGCAGAGCACATGGCACCTAACATGCAGGCTTTGTCAAATACATTTCTGTTGAAATAAAAAATGCTTTGAGTCCCTCTTCTTCTAGGGAACCCTCTCTAGAGGAGACATCTACACTCTTTCTGTGAGTTCCTGTCAATCCACGCAAGGTAGTCCTTGTTGTAGGACGCATGAGGTGGCTTTCTAAGCCGATAATCTATAAGCTCCTCGAGCACACGAGTCACATCCTAAAACTCCTTAAAGAACTTATTCCACAAGTAACTGGTCAAATTTTGGTTCTAGTTACCTTAAAGTAACTTTCTAAAAACTCATCTTAGATCATGTAAGCTCTAATTGAGGAATTAAATGCCTTCCACCATTATTTCAGAGTGATTTGAGAAAAAGATATTTGTGAAATCTACTACTACAACCATTCAATAGAGAGGATTCAAAGCAAAGTAATTTGCTATTCAATCTTCCATTTGTTGGAATTCAGAGACCTGAGGTTGTATTTAATAATGAGCTCCTGAAGTACTTTCCAAGCGTATTTGGTTTAACAGTTCCAAGATCTGATAAAAATGCAAAAGAAACATCATTGGATCTCAGTGAGAGACTAGCTTAAACTGGTATCAACTTAGCTAAATATAGTCAGAGTCCAAATCTTAGTACCCTTGAAATGTCTATCTCATAGAACAAGGACCACATTTTGTAGAAAAAAATAATGTTAATGATGGGTATCAGGAGTGTAAAATGCACCTTGGAATCTTTTTATAGGTTTTCTTTCACAGTGTGTGTGGAGAGAGAGAGAGAGAGAGAGAGAGAGAGAGAGAGAGAGAGAGAGAGAGAGAGAGATCTGAAAGTCCATACCTCCCACTGAAATTAAATGCTTTCATCATTCAGCTTTAAAGGGTTATGGCTACTGAAGAGTAAACAAATGCAAAAAATTTTTCTAGCTCACTTCTAAAGAGGATTTGAAGGAGCTCAGAAAAGAAGTCTAGTAAGTGGCTTATATTTGAAATTAAAATTATTACATAAGCTTTTAATGGAACTGCATTAATTTCCTTATTGTTTCTTCCTAAGAATGGTCACATTACAAGTCATAAATTGTCAAAAGGGAACTGCACTTAATTTTGAACTCCTCCCAAAGGCTTCTCTACCATACATAATTTTTCCATCACGCAAACAAATAGAAATACGGCATTTAAAGATGTAAAGAAAATCCAAATGACAATTTTAACATACAATAAAGGGTAAGCCTAATAGCTTCTGAGCCATTATCTGTCTATTACTAGCAAGGGACATTAAAAAAAAAAAAAGAAAGACTGCCCTTGCAGATGCTTAAAAGCCATCAGCTCAGCAGACTGAGTTCACCGTAACTAATATTATCCCAGACACCCACCACCACCACCACCACCACCACCACCTTTTTAAAACAGATCTATCTCTAGAATATAAGATATGTTAAAATGGGGAAACCATATCTGAAATAAAGAAAAGGTTAAGTCATTTGGTTCCTCAAAAATGTTAGGAACAACACCAGAAAATCAAATTCACAGAGCAGCAAGCAGGGGCTCAGATTCTCTCTCCATATCTTTACTCTCCACTCAGAATATAATTAGCATAAATACCCTGCTTTGTTCCCAGTAAATGTTGGCGGGCATACAGTAAGGGAAGGATTCCGTTCTACAGCAAAAAGCCAGCTACTCAGAATAGCAACGTTTTTCAGCTTCCTGTAAAACCATTCAGCCTGGCACTCACCCACCATCTGGTTGCCATGGAAACAGAACTGAAGCTAAAAGATGGCAGTACTTACGGTAAAAGGCTTCTTAATTGCATCTACAATGCAGACAACTCCCTGCATTTAGTTTGCTTCCATTAAAAAATACTGGATCTCACCTTCCTCCTCCCACTATAGTCTCCACATAATGACTGTTCACTAATCATGACTAATCATAGAACCTTGAGAGCAACCATTTGGTTTCAGTAAATATCTCTATCCACAGGATGGAAGGGTCTTGAAAAATTCATCGATATTCAGCTACCAAACGTATTCTGGGAGCAGAGACGATGACCACTCTTCCTGTTAAATAGGTAATTTCGAAGCTGACCCTCTGACTGCCCCCACTGAGGGCCCCAGGTTTAATTCCCTCCAGAGCTTTCCACTAAGGGAGGGAGGCTGGAGCAAAATTTTAGCAGAAATCGGGTCAGGAAGTCAGAGGAAATCTATGAAGCCAACCACCGTGAGATTTCCTCCAATTGTCACGTCTGGAGCTAAACGTTTTCAAACAGATGTCACCAGAACCTGAGTCAACACTCTGGGACTCAGGTATCTTCAAATAA
>PVJC01013530.1:26808-38041 GCA_004026665.1 Murina feae | reverse complement strand
ATTGGAGCTGAGCTGAGGGGCGCAGCTTCACTTTCCCTCCTGCCGCAATGGAAAGGGCTGTTTCCTCAGGTCCGGGAGTGGCGGCCGCCATGTTGGCTGGGCTAATTTGCATACAGCCGCTCTGATTGGCTGGTGGGCGTGGCTTACCCTGTCTCGGAGAAACGGTTAATTTTAATATTTCGCTTTTATTAGTTTAGATGAACTGTCTCTTCATGTTGCTTGAACTCTATTTTTTTAAAATTTTATTTATTACATCAATTAGGGTGACATTGATTAACATGAACATATGGGTTTCATGTGTGGATTACAAAATCTGTGTATTGTACCATGTGACTACCACTTTAAGTTAAATCTTCTCCTGTCAACTTATATTAAAACTTCTTTCTCCCCCCAACCCCTTTTCTCTAGCAACCATCACACTGCTGGTTGTGTTAATCCATATCAATTTTATACCTCACATATGAGTGAACTTATATTGTTTTTACCTTTGTCTGTCTGACTTATTTCACTTAGCGTAAATGACACTATTTCATCTTTTCTTATGGCTGAGTAGTATTCCATTGTATACATGTACCACATCTTCTTTATCTAATCTTCTATCACAGTACACTTTGGTTATTTCCATGTCTTGGTCACCTGGAAAAATAGATAATTATCTCTGCCAGGAATGATGTGTCAATATTTTTATAGCAAGCAGTACTCATCTCAATATGTTCCTTATCTAGCTGGGATGAATAAATGACAAAAAATATTTGTGTGAATTGAATACTAGACCACTTCAATTTGTATGACATGTAAGTCTCAAAAATCTTGCCAGTTTTCTCATGTACATGACCCCAAATATGCATACTGCTCCCTTAGGAGTTAGTGAGTACCTATGATGAATAATTGCTGATAATCAATTACTATTTCAGGAAAATATGTCAGATATAGACAGCTCCAGTTTTTCAATTGACTTTTTTTGTTATCTTGGAGAATGCAGTTGTCAGCTTTGTCCTGGTTTTTGTGCCTATCAAATTAAAGGTGAGATACCATGTCTACCTTTAAACTATAAAGCTATTTATATAATTTGATTGTCAGTAAGAATAAATGTATTTCCCTCAAAATAATTAATGGTGATATGAGGGAAATTAGATCAGTAGCTCCTATAATTTTATTATTTTTTTCAATACTATATTTTGAAAAAATATTCCTATAAGATTGAATTTATTAATTAGTGATTATTTAAATTTGTATCAGTCATGGTATTTTTTTTTACATATTGCCAATCTAAGTTGCTATAAATTTACTTTGATATTTTTTTCTACCCTGTGGATTTTAACTAAAGTAAATGTATGTTTCTCATGACATATTTTGGAAAATTCAAAAATACTTTCATAATACTTTTATTAACAAAAGGATCACTAGAAATATGAAAATATAAAGCTTCAAACCAATGAACTAATTGGTGTTAAAATATTTTCTAATTTAAAAAATTAATGAATCTTTTGTCTGTACCATGAATGATAATTTGCAGAATGCCAGTTTTGTTTAAAGAGAACTATGAATTTTATATGTTATTACTTGTCTCAATGGTCATCATACAAAAGTAAGATAAAGGATTTAATATACAGATGTATAAATATATATAGATGTAGACACAAAACCTTTTAGTATTATAGATCTTATGGATGAATGAAAAGTTTGTAATGCAGAATGATTTTACTGGTATTACATTTTCCAAAGTAAAATTGGTACAATTACTCAGTGAAATGCAGAGTATGTTGAGCAGTTTAGAAACAATTAAGTAACCAGCTGAAAGAAAATGAGTAACTTGGCTGGCTTTCAATACAGGAAAAAAGTAGAAAGGCCAATATCTGTAAGGTTTAATTTTGGTTTAACTAGATTACAGTAAAAACTTTGTCAGTCAGTCAATTACTTCATGTAGGTAAATGCAATTTTCAAGTGCATTACAGGGGTCCCTAGTGCATTTTTTATCTACTCTACAATAGATTGAACTTCAACAATCTGCTGACTAATCAAACACCAGGGATTCAAAAGAATACCTCTTGAGTTTTTCTCAGGCATGTTTTCCTATGATGACTTAGAAAAGCTATTTTTGTCCCTTAAAAGAGACTTTCAGGAAAATGTAATATATAGTAAAAGATCAGGTTCATAAAGAGAGCAAAGGTTCCAATGTCAAGTTGGCATATACTAGTTATATGAACTTGGGGAAATTATTACTCTTTCTGAATCTCATATTCTTCAGATATAAAATTGAGAGTGTAGTAAGGTGGATATTCTTGCTTAATGGACTTCCACGTAACTAGTTCATTCAGTAATCTCCCTCTCTCCACATCCTCTGTAAAACATGCTAATTGATGACCAAACCCTGTGAACTCTTGGTGCTGGTAGACTACTCTCTATCATGCCCATAGACTTTTCCTAAAAAATAATGCTTGCATACCAGGTTTCAGGGGTCCCCCCTAAAACAACATGTATGTGGTTTTATTTGGTATTTTATTTATATGATTTAATTATATTCAAGTAAATTGATAAGATATGACCATGCAAATAGTTTTGATTGCATTGAGGAGTCTATAAAGATGAAGCACAATAATTATGCAACTTTGTGTAGGTAGAACAATAGTAAATGATGGGAAATATCATTATCTAGGGTTTGGCACTCAGCTTCACAAGTATTTTAAATTATCCATTCATTTTAAAATAACAAAACTGGTTATTAATGAAAATCTATTATGTGTATGATTCATACACTGGAATCTAATCAGTAGGCCAGAAAAAATAAAATGCCATGGTTATACATAAATATCTTTTAAATGTTTTGCATGAAAATGAAATATTTAACTGAATTCAAATATTCATAGTGGAATAAATGATGATAAGCTTTGTTCCTGGTAGCATAATATTGGGATGAATAGTGGTTTAAAGGCACTGGGACATCATAAACCAGGAAAAAAGTTTACTCTTGACAAACTTCAACTGGAACAGTAAGAATTATGAGTTTGGTCTTTTGTGTGTGTGTGTGTGTGTGTCAAAGGACATTATCCAATTTCCTGGTAATGGTAGCAAAAGAGCATAGCCTGATCAGTTCAGAGTGATAAGAAAGGCAAAGAAACCCCAAATCTGTGCACAAACTTTGCCTCAATTTCTGGCTGTGTATTATAATATGCAAATGAGGGTGAAACAGTAGGGTCCAGAGTAAAACAGACAGAAAGATCAGAGAGAACTCTAATTTTAAAAGACCAAACTACATAAATTGAGACTTTCGAGTTTGCTACTTTCTATAGAGACTTCACAAACTCACATATATTTTATTAGTGGACAGACTACAAGGTCATCTATTACAAATATAAATAAAGGAATTAAAGAAAATGGTTTTAATGAATGAGCAGATAGGAGATCATAACAGATAAATGGAAACTATTAAAGGGGGGTGGGGTGATTAGATAAAGAAGGTGAAGGGCTTAGCTAAAGAACATATACGTATATCCTATGGACATGGATAATAGTCTGGTGAGGGCCAAGGGAGGGGAAAGGTGGGTGGAAGTGGGTAAAGGGGGGGAAAAGGGGGACATCTGCAATTATGTCAACATTAAATTGTTTTAATGAAAAAGAAAATCCTAGAGTTGAAGAGTATGATAAGTAAAATAAAAAGACTAAGTCAGATGCTTCAGAACTTTGAAGATGCGAGTGGGGTTAGGGAACATGAAAATAAATCTATTGAAATTAAGAGACCTGATTAAAAGAAGGAAAACAAATTGAGGGAGAACTAACAGAGTTTCAGAGTTCTGGAACAATAAATAGTTTGGATTTATATGTCACATTTATCTGTCTATACATACACATTAGCTGATAAAGGGCTTATATCTAAAATATATGAAAAAACACAGCTCAATATATAAGAAGACAAACTTAAAAAACATAGGGTATCCCTGGCTGGTTTGGCTCAGTGGATAGAGCATCAGCCTGCTGACCAAAGTGTCCCAGGTTTGATTCCAGTCAAGGGCATGTTCCTTAGTTGCGGGCTCCTCCTGGCTCAGGCCCTGGTCAGGGCTCATTCAGGAGGCAACCAATGGATGTGTTTCTCTCACATTGATGTTTCTCTCTGTCTTTCCCTCTCTCTTCCACTCTCCCTAAAAACCAATGGAAAAAAATATCTTCGGGTGAAGATTAACAACAAAAAAAAACACATAGGTTTTTTGGGTAGATACCTACAAAAGAAGATATACAGAAGACCAATAAGACTATTAGAAACTGCTCAACATATTTAGTCATCAGAAAAATGCAGAATAAAACCACAAATGAGCTACCAGTGTGTGTCTACTACATTTCCAATAGAATGGCTACAATTAAAAAAGAAAATTAAGTCTAGAATGTGTAACAACTGAAACGTTCGTACATTGCTGATGGGAATAAAACATTTTGGAAATGTTTGGCAGTTTCTTAAAATTTAACCATGTGCTGGTGGAGGTGGGCAAAGAGGTGGAAAATTGGGGACATCTGTAATAGTTTCAACAATAAAAAAATTGAAATATACTCTTAGCATGCTGCATATATCTCTATAGTCTCTTTGGAATAGAGGCTCCATGAATATGGCAGATAACACTATTCCACGCCCCCCCAAAAAAATACACCCCACATACACAGTGGTAACATGTGTAATCTTTTGAGGCCTTGCCTAAAATTAGCACATTGAAATCTCCATATTTATTTCATTGGCCTAAGCTAAGTCAACAGTAATAGGTTATATTATGAGTGGCACTTCAAAGTCATATGAGAAACACTTTAATTATTAATTTAAATAAAAGGACAGTGTGGAAATTATATTTATCACAGACAACATAATATGTCATTAAGGAACTTCTACATGACTATTTAATGAAGAAACAGGATAGGAGATGACAGAGATTTGATTAATGGATATGAGAAAAGAAGAAAGAAAAATTTGGGTCAGAGTTGAAAAGGGGCTGTGAGTACTTATCCAAGGACAGTGTGATTGGTTGACCATCTTCTAAGAGTAGGAGGAAAAATGTTTCCCAACTTGATTTTCAGCAATTTCACTGTCTAGATTTAAAAGGACTTCATGAAAGTATCAGAATGAAAGCTCATTTTTTCCCCTAACTTCCCTAGAATGATCATTAACATTTGCAAATATCTTCAGTATATATAAAATGTTTTCTTGAAAGTTATTTCCCTTATCCCTTTAAAAACCTTAAAAAGTAACATTTATTACTGAAACTATTTTATAGATGAGCAAGTAGAGGATCAGAGAAGTAAAAGGTCCAGTTGCACATAAAAAAATCAAGGCTAGAAATCAAATATGTATCTTTTAATGCTACTCACACAGATTTTACATTATTTGATTGTTATTAATCCAGATTTAAACACAGAGAGTGTTCAAGAAATACTTCCATAATTGAATTTGTTCAGATGAGCAATTGCTGCTTTGGTTCAGTAAGAAGAACATAAATCACAAGTCTATAGGAATTCTTCCCTTTCAAATTCTTTCCTTTTTTGAGTATGCAGAAAAAATATTTATTTTTCTTTAATTTTGTCCATGTATGATTAGAAAATAAGAGCAATTTCCCAAGTTTTCAGTTGTTAGTATGAGACAATCTCTTTTTTCATGCGGCAGCTAACACAGAGAGCAGTACTATTCCCATTCTATAAAAGAGTGAATAGATGGCCTGCAAACCCTTGCCCAAAGCAAAGCAGCAATATTAGTGGCTAAACTAAAAGCTCAATCAGGCCTGTTCCTCTTCTTAATTATTTATTTAGTTAGTTAATCCTCATTTGAGGATATTTTTTCATTGATTTTTAAAGAGCGTGAAAGGGAGAGGGAGAGACAGAAACATTGATATGAGAGAGATGCATTGATTGGTTGCCTCCAGTATCAAATCCAAGACCCTTCATTCCATGGGCCAACTCTCTATCCACTGAGCCAGACAGCCTAGGGCCTCTTTTTATTTTTTAAAATAAATTCCATTCTATTTATTTTTGATTATTCAGAATCTAGTCTCATAAGTGGACTTTCTTCCTCAACTCTAGAAAGATGATTGCATTAAGTGACCATTAAATTGCAGTGATCATAATGTCTTCATTAAAAATGTGTTACATTCTAGTCAAAATATGCTGATGTTTTCTATTAGTTCTTAGGCTGCTGAGTTATTATGGGACCACTTAATGCATTGAATTAAGAGACAGTTGTTCCAGCATATGTTAATTTTGGCTTTCTTAAGTGTTTATTTGTGAAAATCCTCTATTGAATTCCATGTACCTCTTTATTTAAAAAATTATAAGTGTAAAATTGTCTTCAGTATCTCACAGGAAGTATCATCTTTTAGTTTCAACCTAAATGTTTATCTGCTGCTCACCCCTGCCCCCTGCCCCAGGAAATGGTGCCACACATAGCAATAGGAACAAAGAAAGAAAATCCTTTATTCCAATGTCTCTTTTTTTTTCCTGTTTGTAACCAGAGAATTATTCCAATGCTCTAATACTGAATTCCCCAAAATAGTTTCCACATATTTTGACAGGGTTTTAAGGACAACTATGTTGGGACACACTGAATATGACCTCTCCCTTTAAATATTTCTAATGTACATATTGAAGCTCTGAGAAGAACACTAATAAGAAATTGTCACTTTTAAAATTCATAATTTAAAGACTTATAAGAATAGCATTTAATTTTTTTTCAAATAAGTAAAAAGTATCAAAATTCATTTTGTGTAAAAATGTGATGGCAAAACAGAAAATCATTTTGTAAACTTTATAGACAATTTTGTTTATAGCAATTGATTTTACACAAGTAAGGTACATGTTGTATTTCTAACATTTAAAACTGTAATAATACTTAGGAATTATAATATAATACTTGGAGTTATAATACTTAGAAAGCACTTGGTGTAGTATATGGCTCATCATACATACAATGAAATTATTTAATAAATATTTTTAAGCCACTAAGTTTCTTATAGTTTGTTATAGCAGCAGTAGAAACCCAATACAAATGGGTATGATGATATAGTTTCTGCCTGTGAAAGCTTGTCTTTTTGATATAAAGATCACTGATTCATTCATCAAATAATTGTTGAGGATGTATTAGGCACAATTTCAGAAGTTGAGTTGTAGCTGTAAACCAGACAAGATTCTTAACATCTAAGAGCTCATAGGTTAGTTAGAGACAGACCAAAAAAAAAAAAAAAAAAAGTGACTCTCGCAACCGAAACAACTGAACAGGCGATTGATTGAACAGGCTGTGTGGCAGGAGGGTTGTGAGGGCTGACCAAATGACCGAACAGCAGGCTGCGTGGGGCGAGCAGGCTGGCAGGAGGGGAAGTTAGGGGTGATCAGGCAGGCGGCAGGTGAGCAATTAGGAATCAGTGGTCCTGAATTGTGAGAGGAATGTCTGACTGTTGGTTTAGGCCCGATCCTATGGATCCTATAGATCGGGCCTAAACCAGCAGTCAGGCATCCCCTGTCGGGTCCCAGAATAGAGAGGGCTGGGCTAGGTGGAAATCAACCCTCCCCCCCTGCATGAATTTTGTGCCCTGGGCCTCTAGTAATATATAAACACTTAATTTAGTAGAAGATTAAAAATCAGGACAAATATTTATTTCATGAAAACGTATTGAGCCTGAGTATTTGCCAACCTTTTGCTAGCTGTGGGGGTATCTGATAATCGTTAAAGGCTGAAAAGCAAAGTTCTTCAAAGCAGAGACCTAAAGCCTGAGTCTGGTGTTTGTCCCCATCTTCTCTATGTGTTAGCTTCTGACCCTGGGCAAATTCCTTAATGTCTGTGACTCACAGGTCCCTCCTCTGAAAAGCAGAGATAATCATAGCCTCTGAATCACAGGGCTGTTATGAGGATTAAATGAGTTATAATACTTAAAAAACACTTGGTGTAGTATATGGCTAATCGTACACACAATGCAATTATTTGATAAATTAAAGAAAATAGTAATAAAATCAAATTGTATCGACAAAGAATTCACAGTCTGGAGTAGAGAGATGTACACATACAAAAACCATATAGAGAATAAAAAATATTAGATGCTAACATTCATATAAATTGGTGTCTAGGGGAACAGAGATTATGAACAATTTGCTTTTCTGGACACATGAGAATTTCATGCCTTTATTCTTGGAAAAACAACTTTTTTCCCCCAAATGGTTGAACCTCTTTGAAAAAGGAGCTGACTCAGTATTTTTTAAAGCAACAGAGGTTGGCAAGATCATGACATTAGTTCTTTGTCATCCTCCACATGGCCCAGTGTATAAGAATTGGGAAAAAGACAATTCATTTTTCAGAGCTCCTTCATGTACTCTTTGCGTGGGCTGGATTCTCTAATGCTTTATTTCAAGCCATTTCCAGTTTTTCTCTAAGATCAATATTTCAAACTTACAGTAGATTCTGTGTGTGTGTGTGTGTATGTGTGTGTGTGAGAGAGAGAGAGAGAGAGAGAGAGAGAGAGAGAGAGAGAGAGAGATATTGTGCTTCATTTCTAACTTCTATACTGCTGATACAACCAGAGAGACAGGTCTACAGAACTCTACAAGCAGCAGGTGACCAATAGCAAACTGAATCTTAATAATTTATAATGGATGAAATTACATTAAGGATAGAAAAATAAAAAGTTGGTAGATGAAGTGGAGAAAAAAATATATAGCCAGGTGAGGTGCCCTTGAGATGTCCAATAAATAGCTGGATAAGAATGTTTAGAACCTTCTGATTTTTTATTATTCTTTTGAAAAAAAAGTATAAAAATGTCAATCAAAATACAAATATAAAATATTTATAGCCATGGAGCATATCTTCCTTAGACACCACCTCAGCAAAATTACATCTTTCCATAGACGTAGCATTTGTCCATTTGTCCCCAGGGAGTAAGTCAAGTGCCACTGCAGTTAGGGGTGTGGGATAGAGGCAATCATAGCAATGCGAATCCCATGAATCTACTTGATTGTCCTCTTGGGACTGTTGTGGAAAGAAAAGGAGAAGGAACATTGAGGAGCAACTAATTTTTGGAGTCATCAGAATAAAAAGTAATATGGTAGAATTGTACAAGAGCATTTGGACTCTCGGTATTAATAAGCTCGTGGGTTCAATTTAGACCCCCAAGTGTGGTCTCGTGGGGGTCTAGCCCCTAACCAGCATTTAAGAGTTAGGTGAGGCTTTCATTAGTATCACACATTCACACTCATTCACAACCATTGCTTACTCTTCCTCCCATTCATCCTTCACTCCAGCCATGTCTACCGCACTGACATTCCTGCACACCTTCATGTGCTTTTCTCACCTGAATTACCTTTCTCACTCCTTTCCTTCTATTACCACTGGCATCCTATCTGCCCAACCCCAAAATTACAGCCAGGGTTACATTTAGATCCCCAAAGAGGTTGATGCTATCGTACAGAACTATTCTCAGCTCTGCATCATGCAAGCAGCTGCCTCCTCGGCCACTGTGAGTGCTTTGAGTAAGGAATCTCTCTTTCCCAGTGTGCCAAGCTGGGTGACACAGGTAGCACTTGTGTAGCACCTCACAGAGCTGCTTTGTGTGCATTGCCTCGGTGTTATTCTCATGGCAGATTTCTGAAACGGGGATCACCGCCACTCCTTTTTAAAATCTTCTGTAAAATGAGCGCTGTGATGAACACTGAAAATGTGATTATAATACTTTATGTCCAACAGTTAAAAGTCTAGAGGGGCTGGCACAAACATTTGCAAAACTGTGAGGATTCAAGGAGAACCCTTGAGGGTCCAGAATTAGTGGAGCAAAATTTTATATGAAACCTTGTTTTAAATCTAGGCAGGGCTGATTTACAAACTAACCTAACAAAAAACAGCAACAAACTATTTTATTACCCTAAACCTGGAATTTATGTAAGTATAGAATAACAATTTTACTTTCTCTACATAGGAAACTTAATTGGGAACACACTAAGATGAATGTATATATTTTAAATGTTTTCTTCATTTCTTATATTGTAAAAAATCAAAAGTCCTCTAGAGGTCGCCGATGGGCTAATTTGAGAATGGGCCCCTTTATGGTTAGTTTATTTTTGCTTAGAATAAGCCATAGTACCGGACTATGTGGTCACTAACACTGGTGGGAACAAAACATCCCCTTTGACTCTTCTCTAGAATTATAACCACCCATGGACAGTTCTCACTCACTTCAGTCCAGAGCTGTTTCTGATGGAATCATCCACAGCACAGTCCCATAGCTAGAATGATCTTTGACCACTTAGAGAAATCCCCATCGATTTCTGGTCTTAAATACCTCCTGAACACCACTGATGAACTACACACTGTGACCCTTGAGAGAATTTAAGTCTAGTAAATTTCTTAATTTACTGTATGAGAAACTAAATCCCAATGAGAAAATGATTTGCCTCACATCACACAAATGGTTGCAGAGTGAAGATTAGGATCAACATATTTTGACATCCTCTCTGCTTAGCTTTCTTTTCTCTAGTCCAGAGGTTTGAACTATGAGCTCAGTGCCATTTAGTTTACTGAACCTTTACCTAGACCCTAATACTAAATGCCAGCCATGTGTTTTGTTGGATGCTGAGATGAATTATGGTATCTGAATTATGGTAATGAGAGCAGAACCCATGCACAGATAATTATGAAGATGCTATGTAGTAAGATAGAGCTACTACCTCTAGGGAGTAGAGGGTACCATAGGAGCATAAAAGGGCATCTGTCCACATCTAAATATCTTGTGGGCATTTAGAGATATTTTTCTGCTTGAAGTTATTTCTGAGATGATGGAAAAAAATATCCCAGAGAGAGAAGATGGGGAGATTGTGGAGAAAGATGTTGAAAAGTAGAGCCATTTCAGACAGACTGAAATATTAATAAGATTGCGCCTTTGAGCAATACAGTTACTGGCCTAGTAGTTAGGACACTTGAGTTTTGCTTCTAAGTGAGTTGAGTTATCTTAAGTAAGGAACGGACCCAGTGTTCTCAGGCTGAAAGTCATGAGTCTTTAAGCCTGGGGAGGCTTACTATGCTGTCAGATGTAATCTTCTATAATAAAAGCGAAACATGCAAATGTGACCGTTACCACCAGCCAATCAGAGCGGCTGTATGCAAATTAACCCAGCCAAGATGGAGGCCAACAGCCACGGAACCTGAGCAAACCAAAGGGTTCTATTGCAACTGCCTGCCTATGGCAGTTGGAAGTGGCACCAACTGCCTGCCTATGGCAGTTGGAAGTGG